>RJWM01002383.1:0-130714 GCA_004363535.1 Dasyprocta punctata | reverse complement strand
TCTGGTCTCCGCCTTTGTTTATTTCATTCTTTTACTCTTTCCGTGGGCTACAGTTCTCGTTTTAGATTCTTCTTGGGTCCAGAGGACCCATCTCCCTCTTTTTTCCTTCTCTCTGTTATTATATTAGTTTATATTCTGGCATTTTGATGGTATATTCAGGGAGCCTCCCGGTCACGGTGTCTTCTGGGCGGCCATCTTGCTCCATGAAATACTTTTTGTCCTAAATGTCACAGATTCTAAATTTTTGGAGTCAGAAAGTTCACCTCTGTACTGGCCATTATGTCCTCTTGACCACGTGCTAGGCCAGTGGTCATCCAGGCGAAGTAGAAACACATTCTGTATTTCCAAACCTGATTGCAGGTGAGACAGCCTGTCTAAAACAGACCTCAGATTTTTAGGCTGCTCCTCCTTTTCTATCCTAACTTGCTCCCAACTCTCATAACAGGAAGGTCAAGTACAACCAAATGCTTCTCAAATGATGGGTAGGAGAAATCATGGTATATTCTGGGTAGAAGAATTAGTTTGAGACAAGGGATGGTGATATCAGAGAACTTAGTGTAGCAAGGACAATTATTACGAATAAGCTCCGCCAGACAGGTTTCGGTTGCCATCATGGACATGAGTCGTGTGCAGCCCATCAAGCTGGCCAGGGTCATCAAAGTGCTGGGCAGGACCGGCTCACAGGGACAATGCACGCAGCTGTGCATGGAATTCATGAATGGCCCAAGTCGCTCCATCATTCGCAATGTGAAAGGGCTGGTACGCAAGGGCGCTGTGCTCACCCTGTTGGAATCAGAGGAAAAGCCCGGAGGCTGTGCTAAACTCAGCTGTTGGGTCCTGGATGTCAACCACCAGCGACAAGGGATGAATTGTGACTCTTAAAATAAAGCATTTGTATTGTGTATGTAAAAAAATATGAATATTTTAGATTTCTTCCCTGATTCTGTGGTGAAGGAATATGACCTCTTTTGTCATCTCTTGGGCTGACCCTTGTTGCACAGACCTTTGTTATAATATGTCAAATGGAGAGAATGCACTCAAGATGGTGAAAGGGTAGCTGGTCTACCCAGTGAAGAATGAGTAGGGGAACCTATGGAGTGGTGAAAAATAAAAACATCTCAAGGGCTGTGATTGAGGGGTGTGTGTGAATGAGTTTTGGGTAAATGCTATGTGTGGGGACTTTAAAGTCACAATGTCAAGGTTTTAAACATTTTTGTTGTGCATTAGCAATGCACTTCTTGCAAAGTGTGATGATGCACTCCTATAAATCTCAGCCTGCAGGAGACTGAGGCAGTAGGATCCAGAGTTCAAGACCAGCTTGAGTAGTTAGTCACATTGATGACACACTTACCATGTGACTAGGAGCGTCACCTGTGTTATCTCAGCAATCCTCACAGCTGTAAAGTTGGTGGTAATATCATCCTCATTTTACAGATAATGGAGGTAAAGTGTGGGGAGGCAGAGTGATTTGCCAAAGTTGATTGCACTTGGGAGTTGGTGAAGTCTGTATTTGAATTCAGGCAGTGTGAATTTTACTATCCATCCCAAGAATCAAAGGTATTGTTTTTTTAAAGGGAGAAATAATTTTGGAGGTTGTTGCAAATATTTTCTTATCCTTTCTTGTCTCTCCATCTTCCCTCCCTCTCCTTTGGTGAGGTTCTTACCATAGCATTATGTGAATTTATTGGATTTATAATGTGGGTTACAGAGGCAACAGTTTCAGTTAAAGAAAATTGGTTTCCTTTTCAAAATGTCATGTATCTCATTTTCTCTCAGCATCTTGTGCTTTTTCAAGCTCTCCTCAGTTCCTAAGTCATTCAGAAGCATGCCTCACAATTAGAATGTGGAAAACCCTCACAATCTAACTTGAGTTTTGTTATTTATTCAAAGGGACACTTAAAATAAACCCAGGCCTTGACTGTGAAAGGAGAGAAACAAGTGTGGGGTAGATGAGGTTGAAAAGAAGCAAGTGTGAAGCAGTTGGACATTTCCAGGGATGAGGCTACATTCATTCATCAGCAAACCATTCATCTGTTTATCCACTCTTCCTAAAGTATAGATGTCCTCATCTATTCTTCCATCCACCCAACCATCTAAGTCTTAGTATATCTCCCCTCTTTATCTCTCCTTTCTTCTGATTTTTCATTGATTCACTGATTTATTCACTGGCTATTTGAATCATTCTTTTAATAAGTTTCTACCAAGCACACATGGTTTAGGCACTGTGCTAAAAGTTGAGAATACAAAAAAATGAGTAAGTCATAGTTCTGCATTTAAGGGGCCTCTAGACAGCAATGAAAACTAACACATCACATCTCATTCACAAATGCCATTAGAACAAAGAAGAAAGAGTCCCAAGGAAGGAATAATTGAAGATGTAAAATGGGACTGTAGTGTAGGATTTTAGTTCTTTCACTGGTACCTCAACGGAGTGATGCCCACTCCATTGCTCAGGAATCAGCCTGGAAATGGCTGACTTATTGCTATCTATTAAACATCTTTTGTATGCCTAACATTGTCCTAGTCAGTTTACAAACACTTACAGCAGCATTCTCAACAACTAAAAAAGTAAGGCTCGTAGAAATTAAATATTTTCTCCCCAACATCATGCAGATAATGAGAAACAAAACAGGAACAGAGAAAATGTAGCTAGAGGGTTAGAAATGGGTACAAATTTTGCCCCTGGTGTGGGTAAGGCTCTGTGAGAACTGACCTAGGGCAGACAAGGACGTAGAAGCTCAGTCAAATGAAGTAAGCACAAGTGCCCAAAGGTGTATCATTCAGCTACTGTTGTGTAACAAACCACCCTTAAATTTCTCACATAGCTCAGATTTATTAGGTGTTGCATGATCTAGGCTGGGCCTTAAGCTATGGATCTGGCTGGGCTACATTCATCAGTGTAGGTCTGCTCAGATCTGCTCTAGGTGCGTTCATCCAGGGCCCCAAGCTGTAGGGATTGCTGTCGCTGGCAACCTGTTTTTTTCAGGGTACAAGAGCGTAAGCCCAACTCCACATACACATTTTAATTCTCTTCTTGTATTGTGCCTTCTAACATTCCCCTGGACAAAGAACTTCATGTGGCTAAGCCCAAAGTCAAGAGACAGGAAAACACACTATTCACCATGAGGTACAAGTGAATTGCATCATACTGCTCAACAACACTGAGAAGTATACCTTTCTTGAGAAAAGGGGTGGCAAAGAACAAATACTTTTTTTTTGTTTGTTTTGAGACAGGGTCTTATTGTGTAGTGCAGGCTGGCCTTGAGCTCGCTGTGTACCCCAGGCTGGTCTCAAACTCACAGTGATTCTCCTGCCTCAGCCTCCTGAGTCCTGGGATTACAGGCATGCACCACCAATCCCTGCAACAGCAAATACATATGAACAGTCATCTAAAATATCCACAAGGGTGTAGACTTTCTTAACCTAAGTCCACACAGCAGCTGAGTGAAAGGAGACAGAGAAGACAGTAGTCAACCTCACAGCATGCACCTGGAAGCAGTCTTGACGGGTAATGGCATCAGGAAAGGAAAGTCCTAGGAGCTGGGCTTGGGTCAGTAGATTCTTACATGGGTTAGGCTCTGGGTGAACTGACCTAGAGCAGATGGCAGCCCAAGAGGTTCAGTTAAATTGGGGAATTACAAGAATCCAAAGGAAACCTCAGGGATTAGTCCTGTTCCATAAAAAACTGGAGTACAGATAAGCAAAGAAGAACAGAGGTAGAAAATGACCAGTTGGTCTTTGCTTTGTAATAAATGTGTCTTGAGCTTATACTTTGGTAGGAGTTTAGCTGTCAGAAGTAGGGACTGGGATGAGGGCCATATTAATGCCAAGCTAAGCCTGGCTTTGGGACAGGGACAGTGATGGGCTCATCAAGAGGTGGGCCTGTGGCCAGAAGCAGGCTGGATGGATGTGCCATGTGATGGACATGGCATGTGAACATGGAGGTTTTATGTTGCAGATGGATTATTTGAGACACAGCTAGAGCCGGGAGTGGTGAGGACAATGGAAGAGAAAGCCATGGCTGGATCCTGAAGGAACTGAAATACCATCTTGGGAGTGAGTATTGCCTTAGATGGTCCCTGGATGGGAATCTGAATCAAGAAAGGGATATGATCAGAGTTGTGCTTTGGGATCTTGCCACTCTAAGAGTGGTCTACAGACAACAGCATCAGTGTAACCAGCCATATTCTTGACATATTGAATATGAACTTGCATTTTAGTGAAATTTCAAAGTGACTCCTATGCATATTTACTCCTTTTACCCACGTGAAATGTATGAGCATAGTTCTCCAGATTTAAAATCTGTCCAGGACTTCTGAACCCCAGTACAAGGAACTAGAAAGTTAGAGGGACAAGTCCCTCCAGACTCATTCTCTGACGCCAATTTCAAGTTCGGAGGACTTCCCCAAACCCCTCTCAGTTTCAGTAGTTCTCTAGAAATACTCCCAGAACTCACTGAAAGCAGCTATATTCATGGATATGGTTTGTAACAGAGAAGGAAAACATTAAAATCAGTGAAAGAAGAGTCGCATAGGGCAGAGTCTGGGGGAGTTTCAAATGCAAATCCTCCATTGTCTTGAGGACATGTGACCTTCCCAGCATGCAACAATATGGATGGAGTATTGCCAACCCTGGAAACACACTTGCACTTCGGTTTTCAGAGTTTTTACTGGGGTCTCAATCCATTGTGATGATTGGCTGATTGCCCACAAGCTGAACTCATTCTCCAGAACTTCTTCATAGGAAGGCCAACTCTGGGTCACCTTTTTAGTATACTGTCAGGGGTGGCCAGAGGGGCCACCATGAATACCAAGGACTCTCATCTCAGAAATTTCAAGGATTTAGAGGTTACCTCCCAGGAGCCATGAGCAAAGGTTAGATCTTTCTTTGGAAAAGGTCAAGTTCTTTACTACCTAATATTAGTTTGAGAAGCATTACTTTGGAAAGCAGGTTGAAGAGAGTGGACTCTTGCTTCTTTCACTCTCAAACACCTCTTCCCCTTAGTAAGCTCAATGTACAATGGCATATGAATAAACTTTCCATCAGATTATGGGATTTCCTCTCTCCTATTTCTGTTTCTCCCCCTCCAAAGCCTTTTCATTCTGCGTGAACCCACGTGGTCCTCAAGTCTGGTAAGACCCGTGAGTCTCTACTCAGTATAAAGTTCTAAAATATAAAACAGTTGTATCAATATGCTAAGAAAATAAATTGATGATAATATAATAAATGTGTTCGTTACTAATACTTTAAATATCAAGGTAGCAAAGGGCTTAACAATTACTTTGATTTCAAAGTAGTCTTGGATATAAATATTCATAAATATCTGATGCATGGAGCAATGGTTAGGTGAGTGAAAATATCCACGGGTTTTCTTTTTTTTTTTTTTTTGATGAAAATTCCAAATCCTAATGCTGCTACTATAGTTTGTTGCCTACATTCATAATGGAAGAAAATTCTACATTTCAATCAGAGATAAGTGAAAAAAAGATGTAATTTTTTTCTTGCCCAAGTGCATAGATCTCTAAAGTCTAGCTGTAAACCTGTAGACCCCAGATTAAGAAGTCTTACTTCAAAGTCTTATATGACATGTACTTACTTTTAATTGGATACTCAGTAACAATTCAATTTGTTTCAAGAAATTTTCGAGCTGTTTGAAAGAGTCACTGAGGTAATTGGAGGCACCCTGGAGTTGTATAAAACTTGAAATAGGACTTGGTGTCTGATGAGTTTATGGGTACACATGAATGGGGATATTGATGACTTATAATCCTCTCATCTGAAAAATTTATATTATGTAGCATGACTCAAAGGTGGGCTTAGCTTTTCCAATTATCAGTAACAGGATTTAAATATATTCAACCCACAAACACTGGCCTAATGCCAGGGTGAGGATTGGAAGAAAATAAATGAAAATTAAGAAAAGCTGAAAGAAAACCAACTGTGCACATCCTTTGGGAAATCCATTTGTAGCTACCAAGAGTCAGTGAGTCCATCTGGATGGAGCCACTATTTCCACACTATTCAGGACAGAAAAAAAAAAATGAATATATCCCAAGAACAAGACTAATGTTTGAAGAAAAGGTATTTTCAGCATGACCCACAAAAATTTTGATTATGTTCCTCATTTTTGAATAATTTTCACTGGAACTATAAAACCTTCCACTTGCAGAAGAATTTTCCTCTCAGTTCCCTTTTAAGAGCTATGAAGGCAGATGCTGACTGTTGGGTGTGTGCCAATGCTCTTAAAGCAGAGTGTCCCCTGGGAAGGTAGGGGCCAGAGACTGTTCATATTTCTGTGAAACTCCCAGGTGACAAAGAGGCTCTTGGTATGGGTCTCCTTTAGGGTCAGATCCAGCTGGGATGAAAGTCTGTTGGTGGGATTCAGGAACATTTTTCTCTTGCTCCATTTTTATTGTCAGAAGTTTGGCAATGTGGAGATGAGAGACAGTCCCAACTTGCTGGGCTCAGATCGATCTATTGCTTCAGAGCCCACCTGACAGCAGGTGATCCAGCGTCTGAATCACTGGAACCTTGCCAGGAGCCCAAGGAATGGAAGCTGAGAGACCTCGGGGGCACTAAGCAAATGCATACTCCTGGTGTAGGGCTGAGGTCATTGCCCGGAGTTGCAGGAAAAGATATTATTGGCACTGGGTAGGGCATTTAAAAAGTATGTTTCCCTTGAAAGTTTGATTGTACCTCAAATACATCTCGTCCAAGATGGAACTCAGAATCTCCCCTCTTACCTAGTCTTCTCATAGGGAGCAGTGAAGCCAGGGTTTCTTCAATCCCATTCATTCTATCTCCTAATTGTCTTTCAAACTGTCTCCTTCTCTCCATGTCCACTTTTATCACCCTGTCTCTACCACCACCATCTTTCTCCAGGAACCAAGGCATAGACAACTGTAATGAGTGCAGTATAGATCTCCAGGTCTCCCTCTGTCGTATTTCACTGATCTATGAATTTATAAGAAAAGGAGAGAAAAAAACATTTGTCGAGTGTTCACTATATTTTAATTCTTTACTTAATTTAATTAATAAATATTTATTGACCACTTAGTACGTACTACAAGCTGTATTTTGGTTCTGGAAAACTGAGATATGTCGTCACTGCTATCAATGGTGGTATTGTGTACTCCTTCTCATTTTCTCTGTTCTCAGTGTATGATGATTATTGAAAATTTTTTTAGACAGAAAAATGTGCATTAAAGTTTAATGTTTTTATTGTAATGATGAAAAATTTCACAAGGAAAGAAGAGTTTGGAAAGTAAGAAAACTAAGAATCTACCATTTGTGTCTATTTGTGATTACTAAATACTAGAGGTCAGCTAACATTCTAACAAAAAGAAGTGCATTTAGCTCATAGTTATGGATGCTGAGCATCCAAACAGCATGGCACTGGCCCTAGCAAGAGCGTTCATTGGCTGTCATCTTGTCATGGATGGTAATTGCTGAAATATATATGGAAGGAGAGATCATACAGCAAAACTGGAAACAAGAAAATGATTCAGGGATTGGGCTCACTGTTAAACAGTTTGCCCTCCAAGGAGCTCAGGAGAGTTCCTCTAGTTCCTTCTGAAGGCAGCTCCCCCAGTGACCTAAAGACATCCTCCCAGGCTTTACCTCTTAGGTTCTGCCTCCCAACATCAGCACACCAAGGACCAAGCTTCCATAGACATTAGGGGAAACATTCTTAAACCAGACCCAAAACATGGTACCACCCAAAGTGGGCACAGGAGAGCACGTCATTCTATAGTCTCTCAAATGTGTAAGTAAAGTGCGACACTTCCTGCTCAAGTTGCCTTTGTGCCTCTTCTCCCTTACTGCTGGGGAGCCACTGCCCTTGGTTTGGTAGGTTCTCCCTGCCTATGTTTTAGTACTTAAATTGCATATGGTCATATTTATAATTTTTCTTTGCATTTATGAATTTAAAAAAATTAGCATAAGTGATATCATGCTGTAAATATTCTGCAACTTTTTAAAATTCAAACATGATGTTTTAGAAATGTATCCATGCTGATAATGTAGACCAAGTGCATTCATCTTAGCCTGCTGTATAGCAGTTCAGCCTGAGAGTACCTCACAGTTTGTATGTTTCTATGTTTCTATACTGAGAGCTTTTTAGGTTGTGGACACTTTAAATTTAATTTAAATTTTTTTCACATTACATGATGCTGCACTAATTTTGGGGGATTGATGAGAGTTGAACTCAGGGACTTGTGCATGGTAATGCACTAAATATTTTTACACTTCTTTCTTTGTCAACTCATCTGAGATACTTGTATGTCTTCATTTTTTATCAGAAACTGACAGTTTCTAATGTGGTAGGAAGATTCTAGCATTGGAAACCAGAGGACTTGGCTGTAGTTCAATTCTGTTACAACTAACGTTGTGGGCTTCCCCTTTCTTGGCCTCAGTTTTCCTGTCTTTATAGTGAAGACCTGGAGCTGCAAATCTCTACAGCCCTTTGGTCCTCAGCTGAAGAAAATTTTGCAGAAAGAACTCTTCTGAGAATAAAATAGCTCTCCCAGAGGTGGCGCTCCCAGAGGCAGCTTGCAGATTTTCAAGCTGTTAGTGTTGGGCATGGTAATTTTACATTTACTGCACTCGGGGAGATTAAAAGGCTTTCTTGAGACCACAGACCTAAAAAGTATCAGAACTGGAACTTGAACTTCAGTGTGAAGAATTCTGCAGTCTGAGTTCTAGTTATCTGGTAAACTGCTCCTGCTTTGTTACAGGGCACTTCTCCCCTGCCCCCTCCACTTCTGTCTGGGTGGAGGCAATGGCATCTCCTTGGGGTGTCTCAGTGGGCAGCCCATGATAAGTAGGGTCCTCTGTCCTGGGAGCAGACTGAAGCCCAACCCTAAACCTCAGAAATATAGAGCTGAGCCTCCAAGATGTGAAAGGGGAGGGAAGGTAAGGAGAAAATGGGACCAAACCAGAGGGTAAAGACAGAATGAACTCAAGGCATTCATCTCCCACCCCAGCTAATGACCCAGTAAGGAAATGCAGCAATAAGGAGCAAATTAAACACCAGCTCCAGTTAACTGGTAAGCACAGCTGCCTGGCTCCCTGTGTTCAATTTCACACTCACTTTATGAATTGCCTCCCTGGAGAAACTAACCCCCTCCCTGCCAAAACAGGGTCTAGAACCAATCAACCAACTTTTAATGGAGCAGCATCTTTCCCTTGAAGGACAGCAGCTTATCTCTGGGCCCTACCTCTGTGGTGACACAAACTCTCTGAGCTGCCCTATCTCATTCAAGGTTGGTAATTAAGGTATAATTGAAATGAAATTAATTGCAATAAATGTGTAATTAGCACAGCCATCGATTAAGGGCGTTTGAAATGTGGTCTGTGCATGAGACATTGATTGCTATGCTTTTTTTTGATAAATGTAATTGCAAAGATATCTTTTTGTGACTCCAGAAGGTCTTTTTTGTGTAATGAATTTCCACTGGAAAGACTGGCCTTAAAGCCATCTGACTTCCCGAAAATCAGAGATGAAAAGAGAATATTCCAGGCCCCAGTTGTGTTGGGTATATACCCTTTTGTCCACATTTCATATAGGATTTATTTCAGTGTCCGTCCAGCCCAAATGGCATCTTAGTGCATATTAACAAGAATCATCTCTCCTTTTGGAAAGACCCAGTCCATAGCTGGATGTGCAGCTTGGATAATGAAACACAGGCTGGATTTCATTTTTCATTGTTTTATTCACTGGTGTTTTGTGCTGCGAACAACTTTTACAATCATAGATAGCAGACTTGGTGTCCTTTGTCATACAGAATGAGGTGACAGGAAAGCAAAGCCAGATCTCATCCTTTTAAACCTGGTCTCAACAGTCAAGCTCAAAGATTCTGGTTACTCTCTATACTAAGCAGGACCTTGATTGGTTGGATGCTATGCAGAAATTGCCATTTTGAGTCCTAGGACCTTAGCAGCATGAATGAGTGAAAGATGGTGGGGTTGGGTTAGGTGTGGCTTCGTAGAGAGGGGTGGAATCTGACTGCAGGACTTTGTAGTGGTGATAGTGGGCAGTTCACGGTCCCAAACACTGTCAGAGGCTGCATGGACATCTCAGCTCAGTCAGATTGCTTTGCTCATGTAAGGCTCAGATATGGTGAGTGGCCAGGTCCTGCTGGAGGAGTTGGTGTTGGGCAGGTCTGGGGGGCCCTGGGCTTCTACACAGAGTTTGGGTGTGTGGTGGTGATACAGGGGTTGATGAGTGGGGGTTGATGCAGTATGTTAGGGCAACACAGTCTACCCCAGTTCCTGCACTGGGAGGGGGAATTCTCAATCTGAATGACAAGGAGCTCCAAGGTCATGTTTGATGCTTAGTGACAACCGTTTCAGTTTTTGGGTCTGAAGAGGAATGATGAGTCCCGAGTGATCCTGGGGCCTTCTCGCTGTATGTTTACTCTTCATACTGAAGAGTTCTGCTGATTCATCTATTTGTTTATTTATTTATTGAAACAAGGTCTCATTGTGTAGTACAGGTTGGTCTTGAACTTACTATGTAACCCAGGCTGGCCTTGAACTTCTGGTGATCCTCCTGTCTCAGTCTCCTGGGTGCTGGGATAACTATTTGTTTTTTCATTCACTCACTCAGTAAATATTTAGTGAGTGCTGTCTGTATATGCTGGCTGCTAGGAATGAGGTGGTGACCCAGTCCCTGATCTCAAGGAATTTAAGGTCAAATGAGACAGACAGGCTTTACATAACCACAATGGCTTATGTTTGTCTTAGTCACACGGTGGGACTGAAGCTCTGAAGATGAGCTGGTGCCTTTGATTTTCCTCTTGAGATCCATGCCCCCTCTTTTCCATCCTTCCTTGTGCCCTGGAGGTGGTCACTGTGAGTTGCCACCAATGGCTCTTCTGTCCTCTACTCTTCAGTTGGGTTGGGCCAAGTGGGGCCCTATAGGAGATGGAGAGAGAGAGGAAAATGCGGCATCCTGGGTTTATTTTTCTGGGTTACTAGAGATTTGCTGTGTCCCTGCTGAAGACCACGGCCCTGTACCCAGCTCTGGGTGGGGCCAATTTCCAGACTGAGTGACAAGGGACTCTGGAGCACTGTGCGCTCCTTGGTGTCTCCCATCACCCTGCCCTCATCTTTGTGTTTAGTCCCTCTAAATTCTCCTCGACTCCCCAGTCTCACTGTGCTCTGCTCCCTCTGGGAGACTGGTTGGTAGAAGATGTACAGGAGCTATTGACAAGGGACAACAGGGACCACTGATTTGAGCTGGTTTGTGAGCGTGCACAGGAATGCTTCTTTGCAGTTAGAATCAGGAGCTTAAGAATGAGTAAGGGTTAAACAGGTGTGGGAAAGTGGGAGAAAAGAGGAATTTCTCAATCAAGAGACAGCCAGTGCAAAGACCCTGAGGTACGAGGGCAAAGTAGGATGTCCCTGAGGCTTTAGTAAAGGCTGAGTTCCTGCTGGGATCTGACACCTCCTTTGGTCAAACTCAGGGGAACTCTGGACCCTGGAGCTAGCAATGACTTTCCAGAAGCCAGTGCTGTTTTGAGCATGTGTATCTTTGATGCTTAAGACTGGACTTCGTGTCTGGGACTTGGACAGAGCCCTCAACACCAGTCCTAGAGACCATTCACCCGTTCCCTGCACCAAGAGTCCCTTTCCTGAGTCCACATGCATCTTTTGTTGTGCTTCTTGGTTGGAAGTGAGCTCCCTGCCTTCGCATGGGGCAGTGAGTTGTGTGTGGTTGATTCTGGTGGACTCACACTCACCTGGGTGTGAAACTCACCTACTCTGAACCTGTTGCAAGATTATTACGTCTCAGAGCCTCGTTTCCTCAGCTGTAGTGTGGAATAGCGAAACCTGACTCAGTGAGGCATGGCTTGTGTACAGGAGCTATGACAGGGGACCACAGGGACCACTGATGTGAGCTCTCATCCCTTCACCCCAGCTCTAGAGCTGCGCCTCCTGCTCCTCCTGCTGGTCACATTGTTTCCCACCTTCATCTTTAATCCCCTGTGACCTCTTCCTCTATTTTGCAGATGCACTTGGAAAGGTGTGTTTTCTTTCTCCTTGTGCACAGAACACACAACATAAAACTTACCACCTCAACCATGTTTCTGCATGGAGTTCAGTGGTATTAAGCATATTCACTTTGTTGTGTAATAGATCACTGTGACTCCTTTTATCTTAGAAAATGAACTATATTCATAGACTGACCCCCCCCCAACCCCTAGCAACCACCCTTTTATTTTCTGTCCTTATGAACTGGACTACTGTATGTGTCTCATATAAGTGCAATCATACAGCATTTGTTTTCATTATTGTCTTATTTCATTTAGCATATCCTCCAGGTTCATCCACATTATAGCTTGCCTCGGAATTTCCTTCTTTTTCAAGGCTGAATGATATTCCATTGCATGCATAGACCACTGTTTATCAGTTAGTGAACATTTGGGTTGCATCTGTCTGTCTGTTATTGTGAATAATGTTGCTATAAACATGTGTATACAAATATCTTTTTGAGATACTGCCTTTGATTTTTTGGGATACACAGCCAGAAGTGAAATTGCTGGATTGTATGGTTGTTCTATTTTTAATGTTTTGAGGAATCACCATACTATTGGAAAGGCTTTAAACAATGTCGATGCTCGGGTCCTGCCCTGGGAGATGCTGACTCAGTGGATCTGGGGGAGGGAGGAGCGGAGGACCTGCTATCTCCATTTCTCAAGGCTCCCTGGTGAGCCTTTCCTGCCCGCTTGGCTACCTGACAGAGCGGAGTCTATTGCTGAGTTTGGCATACCCACACCTTGGTGATCTATCTCTAGCCTAACCCCTGAGCCGCCTTGTCTGCTGCCATCCACCTCCTCACACTTATGCCTGGAAAATATGCACCTGCTGTTTTCTGGGCACACCAAGGTCTCCATATAGCCAGGCCTTTTGCACATGTTCTGTCTCCCATCTAGAGTACCTCCCCCACTTCTCTTGCCCAGAAAAACCTCAAATCATCTTGCAAAATTTGCCCTAAATATTGGTTACCTCCTCCAGAAAGCCTTTCTCTTCTTGGTCTTGGCTCTTTAGGTTAGTAGCCAAGTTGGATCCCAACAGAGGAGGGGGCAGAACCACACTGGGCCCTCCAAAGTCCACACAAAGAGCCCTTTCTTCATCCCCATCACAGATTTAGAACAAAGTTTGAACCTTACACATACCATGGTTGCCATGGTTACTGTAAAGGCATTCTAAATGTGGATGATTATATAATCAGCTGTGATGACTCTTTTTTGAAAAAAAAAAAAAAAAAGGAAAGTTTTGTCTTTCCTTTTACAATGAACAACTCCTTGACCTGAGTGATACATTGACTGTACATTCGGTCACTGGAATGATGCATGAGGGCCGCAGGCAGTACTGACTTGATTTCAGAGTGTCCCATGCCACCATTCAAGACCCAGCTCTTATCCAGAAATGGGAAAGCTTGAGACCCAGAGTGGGAAAGAGGCTCTCCCTGAGTTCCACAGAGCACTAGAGCCCAATTTAGAACTCCAGTGCAGGTGCCAGTGGGCAAGGAGATGTGAATGTAGTACAAATCAGACTTGAATATGAACATTGGCTTTTGCAAGCTCTGTTTTAACCTTCTGTATTGCTTGTATTAGTCAATGCAATTGCTGCTGTCTTTGTAACAAATAATTCCAAAATCTCGGTGGCTCTTCAACAATTAGGTTTATATTGCTCAAGACGTAATTGTTAAAAATATAATTGGCCTTTTTTTTAGAGGCTGGGTCTCACTATGAAGTTCAGGCTGGCCTTGAACTCACGATGTATCCCAGCCTAACCTTAAACTTACAGGGATCCTCCTGCCTCTGCCTCATAAATGCTAGAATTATAGGCATGTGATGCTGTGCCGGGCTAGAATTGTTTTTTTGGTGGATTATTTGTTGAGTGATTTAGGACCTAAACTACTTGCCTGTTTTGACTCTGCCATCTCCAAGGATCTTGAAGTCCTCGAATAGATCATTTGCCTTTGACAAGCAAGTGACAAAAGCTTACTTTTTCTAGGTGGTTACATATGATGACAATGATGATGGCCCAGTAAGAGGGAATATTAAAAAAAGCTATCTATCAGTGAGAAATATCTGCTTAGACTGTTACATTTTGGGGATTACTCATTATTTCAACCGAATCTAGCCTGCTCTAACTAACATAAGAGCTGAATCTCTAGAGCAATGCGAGGACTTGATTTTTATCTTGAGAAACTGTTAAAGCATTCTGCTTCTATGTAATTCTGTTCTTGCAGAATTCATGTTTTAGGAAGCTGTAAATATAAGGAAGGTCAGAAACCTTGAAATCATGTAGAATTGAATTTTATCTTTGTTTCCATTTCTTATTTACCACAAGATCTTTGGAAAGTCACCTTTTCAGAATCTGTGTTTCTTCACTAAAATTGAGAAGAGTTAGTAAAGTTGTGAAGATCAAATAGATTATATGAGCTATGTATGTAAAGGATTTGTCTGCAGTAGGTGCTCAATAAATATACTCTTTATTACCTCCCTGATATGATGCAGAAAGATTTTTAGAATCTGACCCTCCTGGCCAGTCAAGGTGGTGGCCACTTGTTCTGCACTGTGGTCTCACTTCCTGTACCCACCCGCATCTCTTTTTATCTTTGTCAGGATAGTTGTGCCTGAGATGTAAGAGAAGCTCACTTTCTTAGAATTTTTCTACCCTTCCAAGTTTTGGAGCCATCTTAGAATTCAACAACTTCAACAGGCCAGAATGGGGAAGGCTGGTAGATATCTTATTAGGACTCACATGGTTAAAAGATACATTTTTTTCTTTTTCTTTGTTTTTGGTACCAGGGATTGAACTCACAACCTCGCAGACACATTTTTTTCTTTATGGTCAAGGAATGACTAAATTTTATTCAAAATGCCACCAGAGACCACTGACACATGTTGCCACATGAGAGAAGAATGACATATTCCAACAGAGATGCCTTGTATCCTCTGTTCCAAAGACAGTTAACTGTAGAAGTGCTGAAATAGAAGCAGGAAGACATCTAGTAGGGGATTGTTGGAATGGAGTGAAGTAGACTGATTTAAGAACTATTTAAGAGATGGTGTCAGTGAGACTCAATGACTGGGAAGTTTTCCCAGAATACGCAGAGCTATAAAGTGATCAGAGGAAGTATGAAGGATAAGAAGTATGTAATTTAGATCTTAAATGCCTCCCAAAAGCCCAGTGTTGGGAGCTTGGTTTCCAGAGTGGCACTATTGGAAGGCTGAAGAACTGTAAGGGGTGGGGCTTAGTGGGAGGTCTTTAGGTCATGGGGGATGTGGCCCAGCCCTCTCCTTCCTTTCTTTTGCATCGTGATGTTGAAGTGAGCTGTTTTGCTCTATCACATGCACCTGCTACAGTGGTCTGTCTCACTATGGGCCTATAAGCAATTAGGTCATGAACTGAAACCTCCAGAATTGTGCACTAAAATAAACCTTTTCTTTTAAATTGATTGTCTTGGGTATTTATGTCAATGGAAAGCTGATTAACACAGCAAGAAATGAAAGGGAGATTCAAAATCTAGAACATTGTTCTATTTGGGCAGGAGACAATGGCAGCAGTATCTAATGGTAGAGTTAGTAAGCTTAAGTTAACAAAAGAGAGATTGAAGTACTTCCTTGTAGTAAAGAAAAAGAACCTATCAGCTAGTAACTACAAGAGAAGATTTACATTTCAAGGATTAAGAAACAATTCTACAAGAATACTTGAAGGTAAACATTCTACAAAGAAGCAAAGGAAGAAAACTAAGCCTGGACTGACAGTGACTTTCTTCACAATGTGGAATACAGAAGAAAATAGAACATGAGAGTCAAAGCTTTGAAGGAAATGAAAAGTTACCCCAAAATTCTATGCCTAAGCAAGAGGTCATTTGTACTGGAAAACAATTTAAAAACATTCTCATGGATACAGAGATGAGACTGTTCCATTTGTATTTTTTTCCAGAGGAGTGAGAAATACATTTCAACATATCAAGGTATGAGATGAACACTTCAATAGAAAATTGAGCATATCAAAGATAGGTAGTAAGAACTGAAATCACTTAAATTTGGCATAAATCTAAATGTATTTTTTTGAATGTAGAGTAAATGCCATAAGTAATTACAGACAGAATAAAATGATAATGCCTAATGTTTAGGAAGTATTTTCTGTCTGGTAGGTACTAAGTGCTTTACCCGTAAATATTAACTCATTCTACCTTTATAAGGTTGGTACTTTTGGAACCTGTATTTTAAAAATGAAGACAATGAACAAAAGAAGCAAAATGATTTTCTCAATGTTGCACACACATGAACTTCAGGAAAGATGACTCCAGAATCCTTGTGACTATTTATACTCCTTCATAATTATATATGAGGGAGGGGGTAATAAAAATAAATATAGGACAAACCTCACAACCTATGAAAATAAAATTTTGTATAGAAATAAGTTCAAGGGAAAGTTCAAGCAAGATACTTTTCTATACATACAATACCCTTGAAAGAAAAAAATAGTTTTCAAATTTGCATTATTTGACCTAGCAGAGCTACTCCTATATCTACCCCAAGAAATAATCAGAAATATGTTCAAATATCTATGAACTTGAATATTAATTTTATGATGTTTATGAAGAACAGTTCAAAAACAACACAAATGACCAACACTTTATAACTAGTAAAATTTGATAAATTTTGATATAGAACATTGATATGATGGAAAAGCATGCAGTCATTCAAACTATATTGTAGAGGAAGAACCAAAATTAACAGTGTTTTAAATAAGATGGAAATTTCTTTTTTCTTCGTGCAGCTGCTTGGAAGTAGTCTATGGCTTTGGTGGCCTTGCTCTTGAAAGTCGCTTATGGGCCCCTCCTCTTTTTGTCTCATTGCTGTACCTCTATCTTTGCTATCAGTCCATCTATCTTGTTAAATAAGCCTTCTGTCTTGTTAGAGTCTATCTTGTTTTTGGCTATCAAGGCTATCTTGCTGACAGTCTATCTTATTATCATGGAGAGCAAGATCTAAGATAGTTCACACTCATCCTCACTCCTGTTAGCTGAAAGTAATAAGACAGGGCAATGGACAGCAAATCCCTTTCTTTCAGTTCACATCCAGAAGCAGCCAATCCATCACTTCTGTAGGATAGTACTTCCACATGGCTACACCTAGCTGCAAGGGAAGCTGAGAAGTGTAATTGGAAAAATTTATAGACAATAATAAAAATTTTGATGGATTCTGTAAATAACAGGAAAATGAAAGAACAGATATTGGAGAACAAATAGCAGTCTGATTCTGCACAGAAAAATTTTATAACACATTTAGTGGAAAAAAGGCAAGATACAAATTCAGGCCAATTTTACAAATGTATGTGTACTCATACAAGCAATTCTTTTTTCTATATAAATAGTGGTTAACTTTGAGAGTTAAGATTGTAGATGATTCAGATTTTCTTTTCTGCACTTTTTATTATATTTCACCAATTTCCTTATGCTCAGAAAAATCTCTGTGTGTGTCTCTTTCTGTGTCTTTGTTTCTGTCTCTCTCTGTGTCTCTCTGTCTCTGTCTCTGTCTCTGTCTCTCTCTGCCATAAAGAAATAATTTAGGACAGAAGGCAGAGCACTGATGCCTGCAGCCACCTCTCTTGTCTGATGTCCCTCATTGGCCCCGTTTGTGAGTAGTGCTCTCTGTTCTCACACAAAAGGATGGCATTTTCTGTCCTAGTCTCAGATATGAAAGCCCAGTGAGGGTTGTCAGTGAGTTTATTTTAGTGTGATACAGGCAATTTTCTACAGGAATAAAAGCCAGCCCAAAATGCAGCCTTTCCTTTCAGGGGAAAATTTGAAGGAAGTTCTGGTGCTCTGCCAGGAAGGGGAGGCTCTTGCTCTAAGACAGGGACAGAAAGGGCTGTCAACAATGACTGGGCACTGGGGCACAGGGCTGGGACCGGGAAGCACAAAATGCTTGAAGAAGCTGTGATCCCAGGTACTTTTGCTTACTGGAGCCTGAGATGGAGAGGGCTTGGGCAATCCCTGGTTTGCTCTAGTACCTGGATTCATATGTGATGTCACCCAGAGTACAGGCAGTTCTGACTCTTCCTCAAAGATTTCTTGGTTGTCAACTTTTTCTTTGGTTAATGAAGGTGTCTCAAGAGGGAGGCAGAATAGGAGTTGTGTAGCAACAATCAGGTGGGCACTTCCTGGGAGCACAGGTGGGTGTCTCCTATGTGCCAGGTGGATGCCTCCCATTTGCTGGGCATTGTTAAGGCCAGTCATGGGCCACGATTTAGATCTACCTTTTACTAACTGCCTGCTTGGAGACAGAGTGCCTCCACTGGACTTCAGTTTTCTGCAATGTAGGACAGAATAATCTTAGCCTTACAGGATGTGTGGGCAGATAATTGAGTAAGGGCCTATCAAGAGCTTAACAATGGTCCCTGGAGCATATAAGGTACTGTTCCCTTTGCTAGGGTTGCATAACAAGTTACCACCAACTTGTAACTTAAATGACAAAAATTTACTGTTGCACAGTACTCCATACTAGAAGTCTGAAATCAAAGTGTTGGCAAGGTTGGTTCTTTCTGAGGGCTGTGAGGGAGAATCTGTTCCAGCCTTCTCGCCGTGGCTCGTAGACAGCCATCTTCACCCTGTGTCCTCATATCATCTACCCTTCTGAGTGTGTCTGTGTCAACATTTCCCCTTCTAATAAAGACACCAGTCCTGTTGGGTTAAGGCCCACTCTATTGATCTCATTGTAACTTGATTTCCCCTGAAAATACTGTTTTCAAATGAGGTCACATTCTGAGGTAGCTGGGGTTAGTACTTCAATATATGCAGTTTTGGGGGGATACAATCCAATACATAACAAACACTTGCAATATCTAGAGCTGGACATTAGAAATGTTGGTCATCATTACCACTGGGGATTCTTGTGGGCTTTGATGTGTCATGCTGTCATCTCAGGTTGCCATGGAGCCAGTTTCCTGGAAAGGGAACAGCACAGTCTTTCTTGCCTAAACAATACTGACATGCCTGTCTGTGTCTCAGGGCTTGATCCCAGACAGCTCAGTGTCTCTGCAGTCTCTGGATCCGTGGCCAGCTTGAGTTCCATAGGGCCTCATTGTAAAGCCTCTCCTCCCTCCTGCTGAGAGCTGGAAAAACTCATTTATTACCAGCCACTTCTGTTATGCTTACTGTGTGTTAGGCATTATTCTAAGTGCTTTACGAGTATTAACCCATTGAATCCTCTCAATTTCCCTAGGAACAACAAACCTATGTCCTAGATGAGGAAACTCAGGTACAACGAAATTGAATAAATGGCCCTAAGTGTCATGACCAGCAAATGGTAGAGGTGGGATCTGACCCAGGTGGGGTTTTGTTCTGAATAATTTCACAATAAAGGGAAAGTAATGGGGGAAGAACGTAATTATGGAGTCAGAAATGTGAGCCTGAATTTTCAACTAGTAAGCACAATAGAAGTTTTTATTTCTGCTTGTTCCAACTATAATTTTTCTAAGAAAAAGGAAGACTCACTTTCCCCCACATTTTTTAGACTTGTCCCGTTGTGTAACTTGAGGCTTCCATTGGTTGACTGGGATGGCCATGTAATCCGAGGGTGCACTATCTGTTGGCTGGGAACTATAATGTGTTTGACCAATCAAACTTCTCACTCAGGAATTTGGCTAAGAGGCTTGAATGGTGAGAGTGGGGAGCTGAAACCTTTCACTCAAGAGGCATTATTGGGCGGGACTGGTTATTTTGGGGGCACCTAAAAACCAGAGTTAGAAAACAAGAGGACAAGTGTGGGCAAAGGAAGGTTACTTTTGGGGGTGGAGAGTGGAAAAGCTTACAGAGAAATACAGAATTACCTCATGCCCAAGACAGGAACACACACACACACCCAATGTTGGTGCCCCTATTCCTCAAGCATTTCTGAGTGTTGGCTGAAAATACCTTAGGGTTGTCCTTTCTCCAGAGAAATCTTATTTCTCTTTGCTCAGCAACCAGCTGCCTGTGACTGACTGACATGGGGTACACGGGGGACCAACTCTGTAGTGCCATTCAATATTTGAGCTCCTGGAGGATTGGGATGAGGCTGGTATGCCTCTGAGATAATATCCTGGCTCAGCTTCTTTCTTCTTCCTTGTCCTTCTACCCACTCTTTTTGTCCTGAGAGACTGCACACAATCACTTGTATGAATCTCCATCTCAGGGGCAAGTTGGAGTCCCAAGAAACAGAGGCAGATTCCAGAACTCAAGTGCTGCTTACTCTTGAGCTCCATAAAGTTTGGTCTTGTGTCTCCAGTATATCCTAGGATTCTGGGGGCACCTAGTTTTTTGTGTTTCATTTTCTTTTACATTAACCCCTTTTCTCTTGAGTTGGCATTAACTCTGTTTTCTGTGGTTAAATAAGTCTTAACAGTGGATGTTGGTGAAGTGACTCAATGATTATCAGTCTTAATTCATTTGAAAATGGTGCCCATCATTCTCTTGACCTCAGTGTTTGTTTTGGTGATGTCATAAGAGAATTCATGTGACAGCTTCCAGAATCATGTTTGACTTCGAGTGGGTGATCTCTCTCGCTGAGTTTCAGTGTCCTTTACAACATTCTTTCCCTCTTTCTTTTTTGCTCGTCTATTCAGGCATAAACAGCAAACATATCAGAGTACTGTGTGACTTTCAAAGCACCATGGAAATGTGAGAGTTGAAAGAAGTTTGTGTTTAGAGTTCCAAAGATTCAAGTTCACCTCTCCAACCCACTGGTTCTAGAGTGATAACGAATACACAAACCACCTATGATTTTGCTAACATGCTGACTTTGATTCAGAAGGTCTGGGTGGAGCCCAAGATGCCGTCTTTGTAACGAAGCTCCAGGTATTGTACTGTTGCCCAGACAAACTTTGAATAGCAAACTCTGGTCTCTCTTTTGCTTCCAGAGTAATCTTGTTTTCCCTTGAATAGCCTACATGTGTGCTAGGTTCCTCACTTTCTATCCCACTTTGCACATCCAAAGACATGTGGTTTCCACCAGTAAAGAGACATGAGTTGTTTAGTTGGCTGGAAAAGCTGTAAGGTGTGTGAAGTGTAGTACATCATAAATAGAGCTAACTGGAGGGGATTTTGAAGGGGCACTTGCTCCTAGAGAAGAAGCCAGGGAGGTGTTCTTAGAGGTGACAAGCAGTTGGTCTCTCACTCTCCCTGTCTCCTGATTCTTACTCCTCTGCTTCTTTAAGCAAGGACCACACATCCAAGGGTGCCGATTGCCTAAGGTCTTATCTCATGTTGTCTGGACTCTTCCTTATGGATGAGACCACCCACACATGAGTCCATCTTGTCCCTTTGACCATGGTTTTGGCTCTCATAGATCCCTACACAGAAGAGATCTTAGCTTTCCTTTCACTGATCCAGAACCTGTTGACATTTGTGACTATAATGAGAGGTTCAGGCCATTCAAAATATGAGAAAAAGATTGGCATTATTTCCACAACATTTAATAAATTTCCTCCTTTCATTATAATCCTGGCCAAGTCCCTGCAAACATTCCCCTTTCCAAATTGAGATTGGTTTTCCTAGTTCATTGGTGCCAGCAGCTGGGATAGGTTTTCTCCATCTGCTCAATTGCTTCTTTGCCATTCACTTTTCTTTACACTATTTCTTCTCTTGGTGTTGGGAGAGTGGAGGCATTGTTTCAGACATGTCTTGGGGTGACCTGAGCAGGAAGAGGGAGGGCTACTGTTCTGTCAGCACACCTGGGAGTTTTCACTTGACGCTTGAAAGTAACTGGATAGGGACAGATCCTTGATTGATTAATGCTACATTTGAATGTGTCAGTCATTACTCTAGGAAGGGGGATATAACAACAATCAGATACCAGTTTTGCCTTGACTAACTGACTGGTTTGCATTTTCCTAATCAACAGAAGCAAGGAACACACAGACACACAGACATACATGCACACACACACACACACACACACACACACCCAACCACCCACCCCCTGGTCTTCAAGTTCCTGAGACCTAGTCTTACTGTTTTCAAGGGAATTGTCTTAGTTCTAGGCCTAAGGATAACAAGAATTTGCCTCCAGCAGAGAAAAAAAACAGAGGTTGATTGTTTTAGCTGATTCTTCCTATATCTGTCCAATTTTCAATGGAAACTTATAGCTGACGCCTTAAAATGATGTTTGGAGTGAACTGAGTTGGTGAGAGTTTGGATGGTCTCTACAGGCCTTTCTTAATAACCTGAGGCATTTTCTTATGTTTGTTGTGGCCAGGGGTGGGGAATCCACAGTGGCCCCACTGGCCTTTGGACAGAGCTTATAGTCTATTCGCAATGAGTTTTACCATTTGTTGCTCAGCAGTGAGTGCAGGAGGACACATTATAGATCTGACTGATGAGGGGGAGATGTGTTGGCTGTCACTGTCTCTATCTTCCCTCCTGTACCTATAGTTAATCTTCTGAAAGCTGCAAAACATCCAAGAAGAATCACCCATTGGAGCCACCCAACCCAGGAGCTCTAGACTAAGGTCCTGAGGGGTTCAGTTGTGGTTTTGGTGGCTACAGATCACCCCACTGTCCACTGTATGGAGGCCTTTGGGAAGCGTGACCTCAAATAAGAGTTGGTCAGGTGAAGGGGAGTAGAATAGGGAAGGAGCAACCCAGAAGGTGGATGATGTGGCATTAAGTTTGGCTGTAGCAAGGGGAAACATTATGTGTGAAGGGGACAGGAGAGACCACCAGCAGCCACCGCATAGAGGGCTTTGGAAACCAAAGGTTATAGACTTTATTCCAAGGTCAGCTGAAAACCCATAAGGGATTTTAGGCATGGACTGACAAAATCTGATCGGTGCTATTGAAACCTTTCCCTAGCTTTTGTGTACAAAAGAGTCCGTTGTAGTGAAATGTCAGAAAGGATGTGGAAAACTAATTAGAAGGCTACGTACATATCCCTCAGGCAGAATGAAGGCTAGGGTAGAGGACACAGTGTCACAGGTAGTTACATGTTAGAATTAATAGGATTTGGTAGTTGATTCAGTGTGAGAAAGGAAGACTAAAGGGTTCTGATTTGAACAGTTTTCTATGAAGGGGAACAGGGAATGCTGGAGGAAGAACAATAGATTATGGGATTATGGGAACAGATTCACTTGGATTATCACCCTCCTTGAAGGAGGGTGATAGTTGAGTTTACCTGGAAAGCTGATTTCCTGATATACTCAACTCTGTAGTTTCCATAGCTGGTGAATCTTTGTGACATCTGCACTGTAAGGGAGTTTGTGATAACATTTTTATGATGTTTTAAATATTGTGTCTAATTACAGAGGCATTCTAAAGCAAGGAGTAACACAAATGTGACTATTTATTAAAGTGATGTTTACCTTTGACTTAGTTCAAAAGGCTAATAAGTCATTCTTAATCAAGAACTTATTTCCTAAGTGTGACTGGATAGACAAGCCACAGGACAGAGCCAGCAAACTTCTGAAAAGTTGTGTGTATTTTTTAATAAGATTTTGGTGTGATAGAGAGACAAAGAAGGGAGAAAATAGGCTTTTATTGTGGGTACAGGAGGGCTGCAGAAGACATGCAAGCACCCTCAAGTGAGAACAAAGAAGTGGAAGTACTTTTATCAGCTCTGGCGGGGGGACGAGTTTGGGAGATGGGCAAAATGACACATCAACAGTGATTTGAAGGAGCATCTGTGTGTGCAAAACAGGAAACGGAAGGATTTCCTGGGGGGTGTGGGTGGAGCGCTTTGTGGAGTCTTGGGATTGGAGAGGGCTTGGTGCATGTGCAAAAAGGGAACGGGAGGCTTATTTCTAAAACTAGAAGGAGAACATAGAGGTTACTCTTGGAGAGATAAGTTGCTTCTCTGGGCTCAGCACCAAGTTGGTGGATGTCATGTTAGAGATAGCTAAACCCCAGGCTGGTAGAATCTATCATTTTTACGCATAGTCACCTGAGAAAACGAGAAATTGAGAGCTTAATTTCTTGTTTTGATCATTAGGGTACAGTTTATGTTTAAGAACTAGGTTTATCATTGGCCAAAGAGGCCCACCTGGGGGGAGCTGGTTTAATATGAAAGAGAAGAAAAGCTCCCTTTAGAGGATCTGTCCCTCAGGTGAAGTAGGGGTGCTCCCGGGAGATGGCCATGAGTCATGTGTGGTGCTCTATTCTTAAATACAGAATCCTGCACGTGACAAAGAGAAGTCTTTGCCTGAAAACCAGTGTTGAACAGACTATTCTCCAGTCCCTGTGGAACATGATTGCACTCGGCTCCTTAAATTCTGTGTTTCTCTGTATTTATATAAGCTGTTACACAGTGAATACCTGATTAAGGAATGCAGCTGCCAAATGAATACACTAGTCACTCATCAAATGGCACCATAAAGCCAGTGATGATGGGCTTATTAGAAACCTTCTTTCGCTTCATGAAAAATCCCCCACATGTTCCAGCCAGTCTCAATATTGAAACTAATGAAATGGGTAACCAATACACAAAGAAAAGTATTCAAGAGCAAATTAACTGCCTCAGGAATATGCATCATAAAAATTGCAGCCTGGAAAATAAATAGACAGTGTATTGGGCAAATTGGCCCTGAGTTTAAGTGTTGATGATTTGGAATTATTAGTATGGCTTTTTGATAGAAGGCAGACATTAGCAATGAAAACCCAGACCAGAGGCTCCTCTAGTTTCTAGACTTGGGAAGGGGTGAGAAGCAAAGAGAAGACTCTGCTTGAGTCAACCCTACATGCCTGACCTTGTGCCTATGTTGCCACCTGGCCATAACATCAGCCTGGGACAAGGATGCTGTATTTTTGGCCTCACCTGTCTGTGACCACTTAGTTGGATTACACTATGAGGTTACCCAAAAAGAGTTCATTTCTTCAGTGTATTTCTGAGACCCAAGGTTAGGTCTTATTGCTTTTCTCTTCATTCCTCTTCCCTGTCTACCAACGCAGAAACATGTAAACACACACACTTGCACATGCATGCATGCACACAGAGTCCTGTGAAAGGGCAGAAGTGTGGGTTTAGAAGGATTAGAACAATGTGAACTTGGTCGGGTCACCCAGTTCCTCTGAGTCCTTGTTGTTTCCAGCTGTTGTGGAGGTGATATGGTCTTCCTCCAAGCCTGTCTGTTGGAGTTGATTAGACACCATCAGTTACTCCCGAATCTTCTGTTCTGTGATTTTCACAGGCCTTCTTTCTTTCCAAAGCAGCAGTGCAGGGCTTCTTGGAAAGGGAGGTCATTTAACCGTCAACCTCACTTCTCTGCAATGGGACTGAATAAACTGACTTAATATGCAACATGACCACAACGAGACCACAATCAGCAGTCTTAAGTGCTGAAACACCCTCCCACCCTGCACTTTCTCAGATAACATTTTCGTTAGCCTGATTATTATGATTATTTTAAAGGAAACCTAATGAATTGTTTGGACTTGCCTCCTGACCCATTCCAGGCTAATGGACAGTGAATTTCCATTTCAACTAAATGAATACTAAAGGGCTGCAAGGACTGTGCATCCCACACATTTATTGGTGCATATCTCAGATAGAACTGTCCCTCAAGCAGACTCTAAGACAAGGATATGAATGTAAGTGGTTTGCTTGGAACAATCTGAAGGAGCAGTGGTAGGGGAGTGAGGAAGTGGAATGGTGGGAATGAACAGGGCACTTACTGAGCTGCTCACTGTATTGGCAGCTGGGAAACTTCTAGTGGGCTGTATAGATCATGGTCATTCCTCCTACAAGGTGAGGAAGCTGGGGTATTTATCTACCACTTCTGGTCAGGTACTGATTGAAGGCTATATGTGGGAACTTTTACTCTTTAATAATTCCACTCTGCATTCAGGGGGATGTGGTCAGCATGATGGCATCTCCAGAAACCTAAAAATCTGGATTCCAAAGCACTTAAGACAGAACATCTCACATTTACAATGATATGATTTTTATTTGTCCTTCTCTCCAGATTGTGAGCTCTCTGAAGGCAGGTCTACGCTTTACTTTCATTCTACTGTCTAGCACAAACCTGGTCCAGAACAGTCACTCGGCAAGTACCTGCTGACTATATGAATGAGTGATTGAGAGAGGAGGTGACTGATGACCTGTAAATGTGTAGGACAGGGATTGCAAACACAGATGCTTGTAAGGATGAAGGGTTGACTTTAGTGGGCCAGAAAGAAGAAAAGATAAAAAATAGGAAGGTGAGCATTGTGGGTTCTGGAGGACACATGTCCTGTCTCTGGGGACAACTACAACTCAGCTCTAGGTGACTATCATTTGTGGGAATCAGGCCCATGGAAGACTTCCTAAAAAGAAAAGCCAGGTTTGATATAAGTGGCATGCACCTGTAATCCCAGCTATTTAGGAGGCTGAAGTAGGAGGATTGCAAGTTATAGGTCATCCTGGCCAATTTAATTAGATTGTGTCTCAAAAATAAAAAAAAAAATAAAATGAGCTACGGACATAGTACAGTGTTAGAGCACTTCTGGGTTCAATCCTCAGTACTGAAAAAAGCCCAATTTTCATATTGTTTCTGTGAAATATATTGAGTTTTAAATGTGTAGTGACCAGAAGAAAACAAAAGACAAATCTCTCAAAATGCATATGTATGATATAATTCTTCACTAGGCATATGTGGTCATCTATTTACACACAGCAGAAGAAAGCCCAAAGTTCTTCTGGAAAGAGGTATGGGCTTTCCAGGTCCCCAGAAGTCCCCCACAGGAATGTTCTATTTGGTGCTTATAGATGCATAGCATAAAAGAGTCCTATAGGTTCATGTAGTTCCTCAGCAAGGACACTTGGCTGGCTGACTTGGGGGCAACCCTTCTATTCTCATATTTGCAAAGTTAGTACATTGGAGTCTGTTCTATTTTGTGATCAGCATTAATCCATTGGCAAGTGAGAGTCTTTACAAAGTCTAAAGCAAAGTCTAAATTGGTGCCCTTCCCAGTACTCTCTCTGTTCCCCCAAGGGCTATTTTCTTGGCTTAAGGTTTTTCTAGGCTTTCTCCTCATCCCTTCCCTAAGACCTCTGGATATGGTATGCTGGTGAAGCTCCTATCTAATGGCCTTTGTATGCCACTAATCTGATTTTTCATGCCAAGTACTTGGAAGCTTGTTGGGAGTCCACTCAGCTGTGATTTGAGCTCCACCTCTGAGTTGCCACCTTCTGAACCACTCAGCCAGGGTTAGCAGAGTGGAGTTAATGGGTCTGAGGTGCAAATAGGAAATTGGTTCCTGTTTCTGAGGTGCTCACAGTCCCAGGGGAAGCAGACCCTCCCTCACAACAACATAAATGCTAGGGACCAATGGTATTCTTTTTTTTACCTAATCCCACTCCTTTTTTTCCTGGACATGAGCTAGACTACATTTCCCAGGCTCCTTTGTAATTAGATGAGCTCATGTGACTAAGTTCTGTCCAATGGAATGTGGTAAGAACTTTCTGTGCAAATCTGAACAGTCCATCTCTTTCAGTATCCACTGGCTACTTGGACAGAACTTCAGGCACTTAGAAGAGGGTGGAGCCACAAAATGGAAAGGGCCTTGGTCTCTGAATGACAGCATGGAACAGAAATTTTCAATTTTCCAACCATGCTGCATTGTACTGTGATGTAAGAAATAATGTTATACCACTGAGATTTGTGGGCTGGTGTATCAGCTGACTTTGACTGACACAGTGCTCTACAAGGAAGTTTTGTGAAAACTGCCTTGGGAACCCCTGGGCCTTCTTAGAGGGAGGCTGTCTGTTGGGAAAGGGGTGTTTTAGCTCATTAGCAAAGGCTGGATGGAGGCTTTCTGTCAGCACAAAGCTGCTTCCACATGTGCTAAATTAACCAGCTAAGTGGATTTTGTGATGCCCCTTGAGGTGACTAGAAACAATGTCAGGCAGTGATAGTTGTTCCAAATTGCAGGTAAGCATTGCATTTTGCATCCTCCAGGAATTATCAGTGTGATACAGCTCAGTGGTGCAGGGTTGAC
This sequence comes from Dasyprocta punctata, assembly GCA_004363535.1. Lineage (NCBI taxonomy): Eukaryota > Metazoa > Chordata > Mammalia > Rodentia > Dasyproctidae > Dasyprocta > Dasyprocta punctata. The sequence continues at coordinate 102,735 of RJWM01002383.1, read as the reverse complement.
TCTTCAGGAATGTAACTGAAGACCATGGGTTGCTTTTGGCAAATACATCTATTTTTGAGAGCCACTTTTCTTGCTTACTATTTCAACAGTTGATAGTAGGACTGAATTGTGTAAGACAGACAAATATCATTGACCTTGAAGCTCTGCAGCAACTTCTGTCTTGCCCTTAGGGACCTCGGACAGAGCATGTTTATTTTTTGCCTAGTGGACTGGGACATATCTGCTTTAGAAGGAAAGGGGAAGTAGTTCAATCCCATATCCTTTGGCTCAAATGTGTCCAAGGAATCAAGCTCTTTGTGGATGTTTGTATCATTGACATATAGGAAACATATAGGAGAATTTGGAGAATTAGTCCTTTTTTTTTCAAGTGCTCATTTGAAAGCACCCCAGCAACTCCCACATAATGGAGGGTGTTAGAGCTCGTCAAGTGGGTGGGGTCAGAGAACGAGATGCCAGAGTCAGGGCAGTTCCTGAGGATATGAAGCAGGAACAGTGTGGTATAGGATGGATTCTCACAGTTTTGCAGTTTCTTTGGCCCTCTGCTCAAAATTTAAATTTCAGGAAGGGAAGCCAGTTATATAGTGTATGAGATGGCACAGAGCACTTCTGGAGAGATAGATGACAGCTTCCTAGGATGGGAAAAGCTCATCTTTGCCATTGGCATGAGGTTATCATACTTTTCTGGCCCCTACGCCCAGGATCTGACTGGTCTGGATACTCTGGCAGTTAAGCAGTAAAACCCAGCTATAGTGCCCTCCTGAGAGCAATGCCAGCCTGGGAGACTCAGAGACACATTTTCTAGACACAGTACTACTCAGTGGATCCAAGCCTCAAAGCTGCTGAGTTCTCCTCCTGTAGAAGGGATGGCTAAGCCCTGTTTGTTTCTTGCCTCCACACCAGTGTGACTACTCACAGCTTTGGGCTTTTTTGTTTCAGAGTAAAAAGTGGCCAGGAAAATTAAGGTGTGGTTCCAAGGCCATATTTGTGCCTGGATGTGTGAGAATGGCCTGGGCAGTGTCTAATTTTGCCAATGCTGGAACAGGGAGGTATTTTCTGGGACAGGGGTGATCAGATGACTCTGAGAGGAGGCCTTGCTTTGGGATTCCAAAGAACTAGCGTCAAGAATCTCAGTGGATGGGGCTGGGGGTTTGGCTCAGCGGCTTAAGCACCTGCCTGGTAGGCGTGAGGTTGTGAGTTCGATCCCCGGTGCCGCAAAAAAAAAAAAAAAAAAAAGAAAAAAAAAAGAATCTTAGTGAAGCATAAAACATATTTTCTGAACATAGACAACATGGATTAGTCTGTTGGAATTTGTTGAAATCAAATTCTCATGATCTCAGTGTCTCACTGAGGCCTTTAAGGAATCACTGTTTGGTTCTCTGAGCTTGGCACTAGGAGGCAGGCAGCCCTTTGTAAACAACTCATTTCTTAAGATGGCTCAGAGTGGATGTTTCAGAGGGGAGGAAAATCAAATCAGAGCAAAGATTACCTTCTTGGGAGGGGGAAGGAGAGTCTGCCAAAGGCTGTATTGGTAGGGTTTTAATTCCTCTTTAAATGTCCATTTGGGTGAGGCCTGGTTTATTTATCCAGTAGGAGATCACAGAGTATTTTTAATGCATGAGATAATGGGAAGGATGGATGCAATAAGGGACACATCTTGGTCTCAAAGGAGCTGTAAACAGGGACAGTGACAGTAGGTCATGAATCTAGGGCACCGTGCTGTTTGCAAAACACTTTTTGTGAATGTCATATCACAATTCATGATTAATTCTGTATTATTTTTGTTTAGTGTCATGATTACATCAGGAAATTGAAACTCAGAGAGGTTAAATAACTTATTGAAGTTCACACAGATTGTCAGGGAAGTGTGATTAAACTTGAACTGGATCCTCTGTCTAAGCTTTTTGCCTGTCTAGCCATGGAGACAGATGCATGTATAAGTGATACAAGGAATTATCAGAGTCCTGAAGAAGAGGAAAGGAGGGTACTAATTGTGAACTAATTGCGGAACATTGAGAATGAAGACTGATGTTGGGGTGAAGAGAATGCACTCCTCATCTCTCTACTTCTTCCTCTAAGCCTTTCTTCACACTGTTACAGAAATCATCTTTCTGTAATGTAAATCTGATTGGGTCTCTTACAAGCCTAAAATCCTTCATTGGTTTCCTGTTGCCTCCATGGTAAACTTGCGTTGGGTACTGCTGCATGGTTTTATCCATCAGTGCCAGTGTGGAGAAGGGAGATGGTTGATTGATTCAGGATCAGGCCACTGCCAGTAGATATGATGGAAAGATATAGCAGGGTGGTAGATGATCCAAGAGAGAAAGAGAGGAAAGGGAAGATAGGCAGGGCTGTGGATAGGAGGAAGATGGGAGGTTGATGGGTTGGAGGCCCTGATATAATTGAAGAAGGGCTGCAGTGAGTACTCAAGCTGGCAAGCGGGCTGGAGAGGAGGTTGCAGGAGGAGAGCATTGCATGTGTTCAGAACTTTGAAGAAAGCAGTTATAGATGATGACGAGATACAGGGAGTGACTTGCCCGGTAGGTGACTGGTAGAATGATGTGCCCTCCCCCTAGAGATGTCCACATGTCCTAATCCTGCAACCTATGAATGTTACCTTGCAGAGATCACAGGGGTGTGTGTGTGTGAGATGATTCTAAGAATGCGGCGACAAGTGAAGGAATTCATGTGGCCTTCAGGAGCTGGAAAAGGCAAGAGAACAGATTTCCCTAGAATCCCCAGAAAGAGCACACCGTGCTGATTCATTTTAGACTGCTGATCTTCAGAACTGTGAGACAATACATTTGGTAACTTGTAATGGAAGAAATTGGAGACTAACAAGTGACTAAGAGAATGGAGGAGAAATCATTTTGATGACTTCACATTTTTCTGTTACTCCAACTACACCATCAACTAAGTCTCCAAAGCTAGACTTGTGATTATCTAGTCAGGTTACTTCTCAACTATTCATGGCAGTTACTTAAATCTTCCCTCCTGCTCCGTATATCTTTCAACTCCTCTTCTCACCATGCTATCTGCAGTCCACCTGTGGCCTGCATCGGGATGAAGTCATTGAATTGGGACTGAAGATTTCACTGAGTGAGGGAGAGTTTCTGGGAGGAAGGGAAAATTGAGCGACAAAAATTATGATTAAGCTGCTGTATATAGGAAAATGAGAAAGATTATGTTAGATCTTTGAGCAAAAGGAAGAGAACAGGAATGAGGGGAACAAAGAAGAGGAGAAAGAGTAGGTGAGCATTCACAATAGCAGAAGACTGTCCACATGATGCAATGGATTATCTGCCTATATTTGGTTTTATGTACAGTAACTTGCTGTCTTGTTATATGTATTTCCTGGCTAGACCTCCTCCCCCAATATTTTTGGCAAAATGTTCCACATTCATGCTGTTATTAGTGGTACAAAATTTTGGAAATTGAAGATGGAATTGTTTTCACCTGTGGATCAGCTTGGTGTGGAACAAAGTTGGCATTTACAGAGGCAGAAATTCAGAGGTTGAGATGATTACCCATCCATCCATCCATCCATCCATCCATCCTCCATGTATCTATCATCCATCATTCATTTCATCTTTTCTCTCTTCCTTCCTCTCTCCCTTCATTCCTTCCTTCTCCCTCCCTCCCTTCCTCAACCCCTCCTTCCATTTTTTCCTTCCATTTTTTCCTTCCTTCCTTTCTTCCTTCCCTATCCACCTATGCACCCACTCATCTATTCATTCACTAATTAATTAATTAAACAAATACTCACTGAGCATCCATCATATATTTGGCTTAGTTCTGGGTCCTGAAAGGCAGACCATAACTGATTAACTTAATAGATAACCATGATAATTTCAGACTGTAATAAACATCATGATGATAAAGGGGAGGTGACATTATAGAATGGTAGGTCTCAAAGTGTGGTTTCTGAACCAATAGCATTAACAGAACTTGGGCACTTGTTAGAACCATAAATTCTCAGGGACTACCCAGGCTGATTGAACTAGAAACTCTGGGAGCAGGGCCCAGCAATCTGTATTTGAAATCCTTCAAGTGAATCTGATGCATGTTCAAGTTGGAGACCTACCATCATAGAAACTGAGTGTGGTCACCTGAAGTAGAGTAGTCAGGAAGCGCTTCTCAGAGAGGGTGATGTTTGAGTTGAGATTTCAGTGATAAGAGAAATATAGTCATTTAAACTGGGATGAATGTATTCCTGGCAGAGGGAAGAGCAAGAGAAAGAAGCCTGATGTAGGAACAAATTCGGGGGCTTTGAGGGACTGAGAAAAAGGCCAGTGTGGCTGGTGTGTGGTATAAACTCATGGAGATTAACTGTGAAAGACAGTGCTAGGAACACTATGTTTTTGTATATTCATTCTCTTTATATGGAGATACAGTCTTTGCTTTTTTGCATTCAAAGATATATATTGGGATTCCTAGTAATGCACATTTTTTTTTTTGAGACAGGGTCTTGCTATGCAGTTTAGGCTGACTTTGAACTCACTTTGTAGCCCAGGCTGGCCTCAAACTCACAGCAATTCTCCTGCCTCAGCCGCCATGCCTGGCAAGTAATGCACATTTAAATTTTCCTTATAAATGGATTTTTTGGCTTCTTAAGAAGCTGCAGTTGTATTGGGAGATAATGGTGGGGCTGAGAGTCAAAGCACTTGGGGTTTAATCTCATCATAATCCAATCACTGCTTCTCTCTGTACCTGTTTCCCCATCTTCAAGGTCAGGAAGGGAAAGAGGTGGGAATAAACAGTTGATCTGTCCCCTGAATTGAAGTGTTGACATCTCCCTGTGGCTCAGACTAACTCCTCCTTAGTAGTCCTCTAGGGTCTTCTCTCACCCCACTCTCCTACTCTTAATTTGGTCTTGGCAGAATGCCTGAGGCAGGGTAGAAGGAACGAGGCATGTGACTTTCTCTGACATATTAATGTCAGATGGTGTTTGGAAATCTACTTTGAATACAGTAATGCTGGGAGCTAAGTCCACGCCCCTAATGGCAGTTAGCTTCATAGTTATTGCCCTGCTGTTGAGCCCAACTGTTTTATTTCTTACAAATGGATGTTTTAGGAAAAGAACACTGAACAGAGCTGGAAAACCTGCAGCAAAATCACAAGTATGACATTTGTACTTGACTCTGTAGGACTGATGAAGGAGAGAGGAACCAAACCTGGACCTTTTCCAGGGGGGCAGTGAAGTGCCTTGGGAAGCCCTTGGAGTGAGTCCTTGAATTTGGGGGCATATCAGACCTCTCTGAATGCGTTTCGTCATCTGCAGACTGAAGAGGATACCACTTCAACTGTATTAACTAAGATAGTGTTATGTTTTGGGTTTGGATGTCCCCTCAAAGCCTTATGCATCATGGAGGGGGCAGGCCCTTTGAAGGTGGCTGAATCTAGTGTTTGTGATTGGTTCATTGTCTGGTGGTGGAATTGGCAGTGTGAGTGCTGCACCAGGCCTGGGGTGCATAGCTGGCATACAATGTAAGGGAGGTAAAGTGGCATGGTTTCCCCCGTTTTTGGCCTTTTTGCTCTTGTTGCCTGTGGTACCTGCCACTGCTGTGAATGGCTGCCCCTGTGCCACACCACCCTGCCTTGGAGCCAGCTGAGTATGGACTGAAACCTCCACAAACTATGAATTAAATAAACCTTTCCTTCCTTAATTTTGGGTGTCAGGTATTTTGTCCCAGCAATGAGAGAAAAGTAACCAACGCCAATCGCTTGTGCTAAATGTCTATCACACAGTAGGTGCTCAACAAACATCAGTTCTTTTCCTCCATCCCTTCCCTGTGAGTGGGGATATAGCTTTCCTTCCTAGTCAGCCAGCAAGCCCCACTCTGCCTACAACTCTCCGGGCTTGTTTTGCTTGTATAGTAATTAGGCACTGGCAGCTGAGAGTACCCACACCCGCAGCGTTATCTTTTCCCCAAGCTGCTTCAGCTGATATAGGGTTGGTGGTAGATGACAGCTTGTTTATCCAGGGAGGCTGCAAAATATTCTGTTGAGCACAGAAAAGCTAATTTGTCTTGTCTTTTGTCTCCCCTCAATGTGGATGAGAAGTGTATGTTCTCCTCCTATCTTACTGGCTGCTCGCTCTGAGCCTTACTCATGGATCCTCTTCTGCCTCTGCCTGTGTTGCCTGGGCTGCCCCATTCCCTCACTCTCACCATGCTGCCCTTGGCAAAAACATCCACCATGCAAGCTTCATTGATGACTCTCAAACTTGTCCCTGACCTGGGCTGCTCCCTTGAGTTTTATACCAGATACTACCATCTGGATGCCCTCTCAGTAGGTCACAGATGGAAACCACCTCCCTTTTCCCTTACACTTCTTCTCTTCTCTGAGTTTCAGCCATTAGAAGCTGGCCACCCATTCTCTGTGCCCACTCTGGGGGTTTCATTCTTTATTATCTGCACATCCCAGCCAGAAGGTCCTATCCATTTTGGCTTTAAAATCTCTATCCTGATTGTCCTTCTACTTATTCCAGCCACCATCTCCCTGGGGAAAGCTCCCTCATCAATCTCTTTTTCTGCAGGACAGCAGCCTTGGATTGATCTAGAACACCTTCAGGACTGTTTCACCCTCTGCTCCCTGTAGTCGTGAAGACAGCAGGATGGAGGAGTTTGTGCCAATTCCTATTGGCTATTTGGGGTAGAAAACTGACTCAGGGTTTTTTTTTTTCCTGTATCAGTATTTTCTTTTTTGAAAAAAATTGCATTATAATTATACATATTTATGAGGTATCATGTGATAATTTGATACTTGCACAAATGCATAATGATCAAATAATGGTAACTAGAATTTCTATCTCCTTAAACATTTATTATTTCTTTGTGTTGTACTTTTGTGAGCTCATATTTTTGAGAAAAGAAAACTAATACACAAATAAACAAGACAAGAAACAAGAACAATACAGAACAGAACATCTCTGGTCTTCAAATTTGGTGCCATCATATATTAGCAGTGCAGCTTGACAATACTTAAAATTTCTTGGGAGCACATCATTTCTGGAGAGGAGACAATAATTTTTCTCACAAAAAGTTTTCATGAAATTTAGAAATTGTATGGAAATAATGCAAACTTGATAAATGTTAAGTTGTCCCTGTGTTATGGCTTGTGCCTAAATGTCCCCCCAAAGCCCCATGTGGTCATAGGTGGGGTTTTTCAGAGGTGGCTGGATCTGGGGTGTGTGATGCTGGGATTAAGTGTGTGATGCTGGGCTCAAAGGTCTGTGATTACTTAGTCCACTAAATCAGTCCACTTTTTGGTTTAGCATAATTTTTGGTGTGGATAATGGGAAGGCCCCCCTGGGTGTGAGTGCTACCTGAGCTAAGACAGAACATGAGGGACAAAAAGAGGGTTGCTGTGAGTGCTTCCTGTTTCTCTGCTTTGCTGAGTGCTGCCTTGCTGTTCTCTGCCTTCTGCCTACTATGAACTGTTTCTCCTCTGCCATGCCACCCTGCCTTGGAGGCAGCCAGCTACAAACTGAAACCTCTACAAAATGGAGCTATAATAGACCTTTCCTCCTTTAACTTTGGGTGTTTGTATTTTGTGTCAGCAATGAAAAAAGTAGCTAAGGCACCCTGAGTTTCACTGTTGAACAGTACTTTGCAGTTTTCAGAAGTTTTTCTTGGGTGGTGTTTCTCTATCTCTCCACACATATATTTATTGTGTGCCTATGATGAATTGGGTATAGTGCTAAACACTGGTGCATGACACAGAACAAATCAAACTCCATTCCATCTTCTCCAGAGTTTATATCTTTGGTAGTGGGACAAATAACAAATGCACAGTATAAATGCCAGGCACATTCAGTCATCTGATCTTTGATAGAAGTGCCAGAAACACACTGGAGGAAAGAAAGCCTCTTTAACAAATGGTGCTGGGAAAACTGGCTGTTCATATGCAAAAGATTGAATCTAGACCCATGTTGCTCACCATATACCAAACTAAAATTAAAATGGACCAAAGATCTAAATGTTTAAAGAGAAACAATCTGCTAAAAGATAAAATAGATGTAATTTAAAGACATAGGCATAGGTAGGGACTTTTAGAACAGAACTCCAGTTGCACAAGAAATAGTGTCAGGAATCAACAAATAGGATCACATCAAATTAAAAAGGTTCTGCACAGCAAAGGAAACTATCAACAGAGTGAAGAGACAGTCTACAGAATGGGATAAATTTGCCAACTATGCTTCATACAGAAAACTAGTATCTGGAATATACGATGAACTAAAAATAATAGACCCTCATAATAAAAGATCCAGTCAAAAAATGAGCAACTGAAATGAATAGACACGTCTCAGAAGAAGTACAGATGGCCAATAATTACATGAAAAACTGTTCAACATTTCTGGCCATTAAAGAAATGCAAATTAAAACAACATTGAGATTCCATCATACTTCAGAAAGAATGGCTACTATGCAGAAATCAAATAATAACAAATGCTGGCAAGCCTGTGGGGGAAAAGGAGCCTTTCTATTAGTACAACCACTGTGGAAATCAGTATGGATATTCTTCAAAAAACTAAAACTCAAAATTCCATTTGACTCAGCTAGTCCCCTTCAAGGTAGTATCCTGTAAAAGTTAAAGATATCATGTTACAGTGATACATACATACCATATTTATAGAAGCACAATTCTGTCACAGCAAGGAGTCATACATATGGGGCCACAGAAATTTGAGGCTTAGATCTTCACAAACACAGAAATGCCATACAATGATTTTAAAAGGATGAAAGTAAGTTTATTATAACAGCACAGTGAATATAAGCATAGTCAAAGAATATATTACCACGTGATGAAGCAGGGGACAGCACCAAAGATGAAGGGGCATACCCTAGGGAAGGCTTGCATGAGATGAAGCCTTCAGCAGATGAGAGATAAAATGCTATGCTACATCCAGTTTCTCAGTTTCTTAAGTACTGTGTTCGGATAAAAGTGACTTGGTGTCAGTAGGCCTGCATAGCTGGAAGGGATCATTCCCAGCCTTGACTAAGGTCTGGGAATGGTCAGTTCTTCGGGTATCTCTATATACTCTTTTCTCAGGAGATAGCCTCCCTGCAGAAAAGTATGTAGCCATGGTCATTTCAATGAACACCTACATTCTGATGACTCATTATTTTAACCCTTTCCTTGACAAATTTATAATAGCTTAATCTTGGAAGTATCCTGTATATCCACCAACAGACAAATGAGTAAATAAAATGTTGCATTTATACACAATAGAGTACTACTCTGCCATAAAGAAGGATAAATAAGTTATTTGAAGGAAAATGGATGTACCTTGAGGCTTTAATATTAAGTGAAATAAATCAGACACACAAGCTTAAATATTACATGGTTTCTTTTACATGAAAAACTCAAAATATAAATAAAGAACAAAATAAAAGACAGTGGGAAATAGAGAGGTACATTTTTTATGAAAGGGAATAGGACCAAGAGAAGAAGGGAGAGGGAAGGGAAAGGCAGGGATGAGCAATAAAAAGAATTATGATGTATTATGTACAGGTACCAACTTCCCATGAGGAGTGTAATCATTATATACTGCAAATATGTATCAATACAGATAAAAATTTTTAAAAAACCGAAATACATAGTATAATGTTAGGTAGTTTAGAGGCCATTGTAAAAGATAAAGCAGGATAAAATAGTAGGGAGGGAGATTGGGAAGTCCCTGGGTTGAGCTTAGAGATTAGTGGGAAAGAGAATCAATAAACAAGTCAAAGAATAATTAAAAAAACTTACAGACTGTGGTCAGCACTGTGAAGGGAGTAAGAACAGTTATCTGAGACTGCAGATGGATTGGTAGAATTAAATATTAAAAGTATATGGAAAGTGCTTTTTGTGATAGTAAATGACAGATGCTCAATGACCCATTCTTTCCCTGAATAGCTCTCTTTCCTGTATCTTTAATTTTTTCCACAACTGGATCCTTGCCAGTAGTCCTTAAACATGCCCAGGTCTTATTCAGCTAACGCACCTATCTGACTCCAGGCCCTGCTCCCTTCTCCTTTATGGTTCTACTTTCGCCTCTGAGACAGCTTTTTCTAACTATATCTCTGCTTCCTGTCTTTGCTTCCAGTTTCTCAACTCATTCTCATCTTCATTTCAGTTTGACTTCTAATCTTAGAAGGGTCCCAGAAATCACTCTCTTAAGTCACCAATGACCTGCATGGTCATGGAACTCTTTGAGTTCTCACATCCTCAGTGTCTCAGACACATTTAATATAATACACTCTAGTTTGTGATACCCCACTTATTAGTATTATCACTTATAACCTCCCAGGGTCCTTTGCTGATTTTTCTTTCTCTGTTGGTTCCTTAAATGCTGATGTCTCAAGGTTTCATTCTCTTCTCCTCTCTACATCACCCCTACGTAGTTGCTGAATTCTCCCCTAATTCTCGTTCTAGTTTGCCCACCTGGAATCCTGGCCCATGCTGTTAGTCATGCTAGGGCACACCAAGAAGTACAATTGCCCTCTAAACTCAACACATCCAGACTGGAATTCACCATGGCCTTCCTCCATCAATCCTATTCTTCTAATCTTCCCATCACAGTAAACTTTGCTGTCATCCACTGGTCCAAGCCAGAACCCTGGAATTCACTGGCTCCTCTTGACTCCTCTCTAATCTGTGTATCAGTTGGTCACCAATTCCTATACGTAGATTCTACCCACTAGTCACTCTTGAGGTTTGTGCACCTTTCACCGCTTCCCAGCTTCCTAGTCTAGTTCTCCCAATGTCTGGACAACTGCACAGCCTAGTCAGGGCTCCTCTGTTTCCACTCTGGTTCCCTCTGATCCAGCCTGCGCACAGCAGTCAGTCATCCTAAAAGGCAAATCTGATGAGGTTCATACTTTTGTTTGAAATGCTGCCCAGGCCTGGCAGGCTTAAACGCCGTCTATTTTTTCCCCGTATCTTTTTTCTTCCCTCTTTTACACTGTGTCTAGCCACACTAAGCTTAATTGGGGTCTTTGCATGTGTGTGTGTGTGTGTGTGTGTGTGTGTGGTGCAGTGGGGTGCCAAAGCTCTCTATCTTTTGCCTGAGACCTTTCTCAACACTCTTCCTTCTGGTTGTGCTCTTCTCATCCCCTTTCCAGTTGGCTAATCTGAGAGGACATGGCAGATGAGCCATGCCACCTCCTCTTTTTCTAGGTGAGTACTTGATGCGTCCAGAGAGGAGGAGCGATTTCCTAAAGGTGTCCCAGCAAGCTCAGTGTGTGTTGTGACAGGCAGAGCAGTCTTATTTCTCTCCCACCTTCAGCCATGATGGGAAGAGAAGTTGGCATCAACTTGTATCACTAACCCCAAATTTTGGCCCTTTTGCTGTTGAAATCAGAAAGAAACAAGTGTTAAGTTTTCCCAAGAAAGGATTGGAGATAATGTAATATTTTCTTGCATTTGCCTTAGCTTTTTGAGGCTGAGACCCTAATAATGCCTGGCTCTTATCATCTTTCAGACTTCTTAATTCTGCCTCAGCTTTTCCTTCCCTACTTTTAATACAGACCCTCACCTGCAAACACTATTATCTGCTTCCTCTCACCTGAAATAGTTTGTCTCAGTGGCTTTTGGCCCAACCTGGCTGGGAATAAGCATATTAATTAATGATCGAGACCAGAGGTACTTAGACAAGGTGAAAAGCCCTGGTGCTCTGAGCTCAGAAAGGGCTGATGACAGGTTAGAGTCAGTTGGTTAATATTTAGGCACAGACTGGGCCATCAACTAGGTCGGACACTAGGCACAGAATGAATCTTATCCTGGCTATGGGCTGGATACTGAGGCTGGACCCAGGCACACCTATGACCTTGCTTCTAGACTTGACCCTAGCTCTGGGAATAATTTCAGCCTTCTCTCATCTCAGAATGAGCCTTGACCCCACTCTCAGACTCATCTCTATCCCTGGTCCTACACTGAACCCTGATCCTACTTCCAGAATGAACTTTGACCTTGGCCCCAGACTGAGCTTGACCCAACTCACAGATTAGACCTGCAGCTGTGTTGGGCTCATGGTGAGTGTGGGGATGACCCAGAGCAAACCTGTCCTCTTAGGAAACAGGCATGGAATGTCTTTTCCAGAACAGAACAGGCCTTTAATGTTGCACTCACAGATTTGGGGGTTCACAAACCACAAATGGGGCCAGGCTCAAAGGGTTACTGCAGAATCATTCTTGGCAGAGCTTCTGAGCCAGTTTAGCTCCCAAGTAATGGAGAGATTATTTCTGTTGATATCTGTCAAGCCGAGATTGAGAGCATTTCAATGAGAAGGGGACTTAACGACTCTTCAAGGGTTTGGGGCCTAATGAAGCACACATCAGAGAACGATTTAATCTTCTCCTCATAAAACCTGTGCAACAAGGAGATCAACTTCAGAATCCAAATTCACCCTGACATAAAAATGTGAGCTCAATACAGTTCCAGATCATTGATAATTGTCAGGGGCTAATTGCTGTGGCCTTGTGGGGGACGGGGTTAGGAGAATCAAGGGAGGATGGGTGTGGCAAAGGGCATCTTGGGACATGCTAGACTGTCCCCGCCAGGCCCTTAAAAGGAGCTGACAGGGAGTGACATTGGAGAATAAAGTTGAATAAAATAAGTGGGAGACAGTAGAAGGTTTCTTGGCCATGGCTGCCCTGTCCTCTGGGAGGTGGGTCTTTTTTTCTCTCTAAGAGGACAAATGGATACCAGATGCCACTTGCCTAATAGTGAGTCCTGAAGATGCTGGAAAACTTCTGTTTCCAAGCCATAAATGTAGCAATTAGAGCTTGTGAAGGCTGCTATGGGGAAAACTAAATGGAGACTGCTCTTGAGAGACCCAGATGTGAGCAGGTTGGAGCATCAGTCTGGGACAGGCTCGCCAGCTCCCTGGGGCTCCTCTTTCTGGCTTCCAAAACTTGCTGCTTGCTGGGGTCTCACACATCTCGAAGCCCAGCCCAACAGAGAAACAACATCATACTTCTCTCTCAAAATGCTAAATCTTGCCCACATTTTCTGCAGCAGATTTTCTTTTTGTTGCACAAACTTATTGATGAAATTGTGGGGGAAATCATGGGCATTGACTTGAACAAATACATCCCGGTTACTCATTTCAAAGCAAAACATATTTTACAATAATTAGATGGTAAAAAATTGGAGATGATGAGAAGAAAACTGAATCAAGCTTTGGATGATGCATAATATAATCATTTATACTAAATTTAGGTCAATAATGTGGTGTGCAGCCAGAGAACATATAAAATAAAAGGATCCTCCTGTTCTTTTCTTTCTATTAGAAGACAATGTTCTTTCTAAAAAAATTTTTTTTACTAGTACATGTTTGCATTTCATGAATTTTACAGTCATCTTGGGAGTGGTTGCATGTATATACCACAGCTTGTTTCTTTATTTTTTTAAATCCCCTTTGCTCCTTCTCCCTCTTCCTCTGATTCTCCTAGCCCATTTTTCATTCTTGTTGATATTATTAATCTTAGCTCACGTTATGGCATATAATGTTTACATAAATTGAGTTTATTAGGATCTCGTACATGGTATGTCTTTATTCTACTTATTTTCCCTTCCCCTCCTCCTCACTCTTGTGCTTTCCCCCTCAGACTGCTTCCTTATTGCAAGAGATCCATTTCTTCATCCCCTTCTATCCATCCTTTATTATTCTCATTTGTATTCTGCCTCAGTCAAATTAGAGATGCAATATAGTATTTAAGTTTGTGTGTCTGGCTTATTTCACTCAACATTACATTTTCTAAATGCATCTATTTTCCTACAAATATCTTGAATCTGTCATTCTTTTACCTGGGTAATATTCCATTATATATCACATTTCCTTTATCCAATCAGGTGTTGATGAGTATACAGGCTGTTTCCGGGCTTTAGGTATTATGCCTTGTTCTGCTATAAACATTGATATGCATGGATCACTGTATAGTAGGATGTCTTAAGCTCTTTGGGGAAGACACCCAGCAGGGGACTAGCTGGGTCATGTGAAATTTCTAATTTTAGTTCTTTGAGAAATCTCCATACTGATTTGTATAACGGTTGTACTAGTTCACATTTCCACCAACAGCAAAGGAGGATTCTTTTTTACCACAGCCTCACCAGCATTTGTTATTGTTTGATTTCTTAATGATTGCCACTCTTTCTGGACTAAGATGAATGCTTCATGTTGTTTTAATTTGCATTTCTTCACCAATCAGAGATGTTGAACATTTTTTCATATATTTTGTTGACCATTTGTATTTCTACCTCTGTGAGACATTTGTTCATTTCTCTTGCCCATTTCTTGCCTGGATCTTTAATTTTAGGTCGTTTGTTTGTTTGTTTTTGAGTTCTTTGTGTATTTTAGATACTTCCTCTGCCTGAGCAGTAGCTGATAAATTTTTTTCCCATTCTGTAGTTGTCTCTTCACTCTACTGATGGATTCTTATGATTTAAAAAACTTTTTAATCTGATATAATCCCATTTGTTTATTCTTGCTGTTATTTCTTGTGCAATTTAGGCTCTGTTTAGAAAATCCTTTCCTGCACCTTTCTCTTCAGGTGTTTTACTTTCTAGTAGGTTTAATGTTTTGATGTTTATATCTTTGATCTATTTTGATTTTAATTTAGTACATGGTGAGAGATAAGAGCTCAGTTTCAATCTTCTGCACATAGATACCCAGTTTACCCAGCTCCTTTTTCCCTCCAACATATATATTTGGCTGCTCTGTTGAAAATCAAAGAGCTGAATATGTCTGGGGAAGTTTCTGTATCCTCAGTCCTGTTCCATTGATCTACATATCTGTTTTTTTTCTCCAGGGCCATGTCATTGTTATCACTGTAGCTTTGTAGTGTAGCTTGAAGTCAGGTGTTACTATACTTTCTGCTTTGCTCTTATTGCTAAAAATTGCTTTAGCTATTTTGGGTCTCTTCTGGTCCCATATGAATGTTAAGATTGCATTTTTATAGATCTGTAAAATATGCTGTTGGTATATTAATTGGGACTGCATTGAATCTGCATAGCAGTGTTGAGAGTGTGGACATTTTGACAGTATTGATTCTGCTTATGCAGTAGCAGGGCATATCCTTCCGTTTTCTCATGTCTCTTCAAACTCCTTTTTCATAGTACTGTAGTTTGCTTTCACTTCCTTGATTAGGTTAATCCCTAAGTATTTTACTTTTCTTGAAGCTACTATGAATGGTATTATTTTCGTAATTTCCTTCTTATCCTTCTCATTCCTATCTCATTTTTGGTGTACCCAAATGCTAATGATTTTTGTGTGTTGATCTTGTATCCTGTCACATTGCTGAAGTTCATTATTAATTCTAAGAGGTTTTTGGTGGAGTTCTTTTGTTTTTCTATGCAGAGTAACATGTCATCTGCAAATAATAATAATTTGAGTTCTTCTTTTCCTATATGTATCTCTTTTATTTCTTTCTCTTGCCTGATTACTCTGGCTAATGTCTCAAGTACTATGTTGAATAGAAGAGGTAGACATCCTTGTAGAAGACAATGTACTTAAACTAGGTACATAAACTTTAAAAGAAAACACTAATAGATTTTACAATGAAAAAAATGTAAACAGCTTCTATATAGTGAAACAACAAGCCAAGTTTAGGAGAAAACAAAGATGTAGACAAAATTTTTGTAGTATATACAACAAGGTGCTAATCTGACAAGTACATGAGGAGTTTCTGCAAATCTGTAACAAAAAGACAAAAGTACAATAGAAAAATAGGTAAAGAGTGTGGCCAGATAATTTCAAGAAGAAGAAGAAGAAGAGACATTAGGTTATAGTGATGGCCACTGGGGGTCCACTGCTCACGTCTGTCTTCCAAAGTACTTCCTACAGGGAGAACAGCTGATTGATGGTCTTGATTTAGAGCACATCTGACTCCATCATGAAGGTCATGACAGACTGTGCTCCCTCTGAACTGTGCCTAGCCACTGACCAAGCATGGTGGAGTCTTAGAAGCAGGCTATCTTTGGAACTTTGTAGCAGTCTAGTGGGGGATGTTCTCAGAATTGCACTTCCTACCCCATTCTTCCTGTCCCACTGCCTTTGTGAAAATGCATCTTGGTCTGAAGGCTCTCCTTCCTCCCTCCTTTTGGTCCTCCAAAGGCATTTCCACCAGCAAGGGTCTTGGTTGTCTAATCCTATCTTTGTATTTGTCTCATGGAGGGTCTGAACTGAGTACAACTAGAGACTCAAATGAAAAGTTATTCAGCCTCACTCATAGTAAGGAAGTAGAAGTTGAAATGTGAATTGACAAATATTCTAAAAAGGTCATTAATATCTTGTGTAGTGAGGAGATATAATTTAAATACCACAATGTGTGGATGTGAGGACCAAAATGTAAGCATATTTATTACCTTAGTGTGTTACTTCCAGGAATCTATTCTATAGGATATACATGTGTATACATATAAAAGATATATTCATTATGGCATTATCTATACTAGTCAGAAACTTGAAATTAACTTGTATGTACACTTACAAGAAATACTATAGTTATATCAATTACGGAGCATTCACATCATGTAATTTCAGCTGTTTAACATAATGAGGTCAAGCTACATGACATGAAAAGATGTTTCTGATGTCAAGTGAAGAAGAAGAGGCTGCAAAATATATTGTATAGTACCTTTGGGTAGGAAACAACTTCATTAAATATGTTTATTACATATAAATTGGTGGATAAGTGCAAGCATCTAGGAGGGTAGATACTAAGTTGCTAAAATAATGTCTTTGGAGAGGAGACTAAGATTGGGGGTAGCTATTAATGGGAGTTCCTACTCCTCACTCTATGTTCTTCTTTCTTGTTGAGATGTTTCACAGTGAGCCATGGATTATTATTTTTAATTAAAATGAGCTGTACATGAGAAGAATGAAAACACCCCAGAGCGTAACCACCAAAATGAGTATTGACCACATGAGGAGACAGTGTCCATTTTCCAGTCAATCTGTTCAGTGTTTGAACTGTCCACTGGGAATGACCTTCAGTGGTAGGTAATGCCATAGGAAAATTGCTCTCATTCTTGTCTTTAAAATTTAAATTGTCCTTTTAAATTATTTTTACATAAATGTTAGTAGAAAGTAGAATTGTCTGCCTTAGTTATTGCCTGGTTAACCACATCTGACCCTGAGTGTTCTTTTTAACTATTTAAAAAAAAATGTATCCTGCCACCGTTGTGAACATGAAAGGCACTCATGCTGTCACTGAAGATATTGTGGGTTATACCAATTCTTGGCCTCAGTTTCTCTATTTGTGTTGAGAGAAGCTGAATTAAATGGCTTCAGATTCTGGCTAATGTTTTAGGAATCTGAGGCCATCCACACAGCACTGCCATTTTGCGATGTCCTGGGCAGCTATCAGAGAAACCCACCCATGGTCAATAGCCAGGCCTTCAGCCAGCTCCTGTGACCTCCCCTCATGTCTTCCATTCTCCAATGGGAGTCATAGGTTTGGTGAACACAGCCCTGGTCTAACCCTCCCATCATCACACCACATTTGCCCACAAGTTAAAGTCCCTTTCTGATATTTTTATTTCACTCTGGTTAACTGGTTTGGAGTCCTATGGCATCTTCCCTGTAGATCATATGGTGTGTAGAATCCAAAACTGTCATTCTGCCCTGCTTCCTATGTGCTTAAGCACTTCACGTAATACATGAAGCTGAAAAACAGAGACAGTGAACTGATACAACTATATGTTCCTAACCTCTGAGAAAAACTGAAAGCATCAGGATCCCCAAAATAAATATTTCCCTTAAACCTAGACTTCTTATCAAAGACAGCATCACTCCTGCTTCTTTCTATGATCTCTGAAGATAGATCATGGCCTTTGTGAATGTGGTAATCTTATGAAAAATTTACCTCTTCATACCATGAATGGGATAATGTAAACTTGGAGAGCTTGACAATTTTGGAAATGTTTTCCTTTAAATAATGGTTACGTTTGCATTTGGTGATCTACTTCTTCTAAAGCCTGGCTCCTCTGCATTCTTTGCAAGTAACATTTTCTTTTCTTTCTAAGTATTTCTGTTTCTGGGTCTCCTTTGACAGGTGTGGTAACTTTATGCATTACTTTGTGTTGTGTTCTTGTAGTCCCTATGCTAAGGTGGAGGGGCTTTTTGTCTTTCCTTGCTAAGGGAGGCTCGTGTTGTAAGATTAACAGAAGTTGCCTGAAGAGAAGTCTTTTCCCTGGATTTCGTTTCTTCAAGATCTAGGTTCAGCCAGATGTAGTGGCCTGTGCCTGTAACTCCAGTGTTTTTGAAGACTGAAGCACGAGGATCACAACCTGGGCAGCTTAGCAAACCTTGCTTCAAAAGAAAACACACACACACACACACACACACACCTGAGGCTATAGCTCAGCATGAAGGCCCTGGGTTCAATTCCCAGTACTGGAAAAGCTAAACCAAACCAAACCCAGACTCACTGGGGAGTGGGGAGGGTGGTTAAGGTGGAAAGGGAGACAGGCCTTTGCTGGATTCAGGAAGATGATTCTGAAGACTAGGGAGGACACACGGGCAGAAGGGAACTCCTGGAGGTAGTGGAATGCCAGAAAGAGTGACTGTTGGGGTGTCCCATACAAATTGGGCCCCAGGCACTGGGGCTCCCAGTCCCGGGCTGTTTCTTAAGCCCAACTTGGCAGGGAGGTAGCATCACTCTCTGCCAACAAGGAAACCCCAGATTTGGGTCATAGCCTAAACAAAGGCAACCAGTGTGGCTCTACAATAACTGGCCCATACCCAGGTGGGTCTAAGAGCCTTGGGACCTTTATAGGATCTTGAAGGCCAAGAAGAGAACGTTAAATATGAATTTTCTGCAAGGTCAGGAAGTCGAGGTCTGGGATAGAGTCAGAGAAAGTAAAATTATTGTGACTTTTTCTGCTTTTCAGGGCATCTATTTTGCATTTATTTCATAATCTGTGCTCTCTCCTCCCTGACTTTCTGCCTCCCTCCTCTCCTGCCACCTTGCACCTGGCACTTGTCTTTTGTGTCCAGAGTGGAGGACTCACTGATAACTGTATCACGGGCTTTTCATACCTGATTGGTGCTCGTGGTTGATTCAAACCAGGTTGTACTAATCGTGCCCTCACTGTCAGTCCCAACACTATGCTTTGTATCCACTTGGTATTTGAAAAATGTTTGCAGGATGGAGAAGAGTACACTGAGTATTCCAAGGTGACTGCTTTGCAGGGAACAAGATGAACCTGAACACGTAAATCTGGGTGTGTTCGTGCAAAAGCACAGTAGTGACCTGGTTTAATCACAGGAGACCAGCCAGGAAGGGGCCTGTGCATCTGTGAAACAAGCCATTTTCTGCCAACCCTCACACAGGAGTCAGTGCTGCTTGATCAATTAACCCCACGCCCTTGTCCTCCATCTGTGCTTGGATCAGGGCACGCAGTTCTGCAGCAAGTGCAGAAGGTAATATCCATCTTCCCTCCAAATGGGCCACGTGTGCGTGGTAATTGATGCGTTCCCAGTATCGGGGAGAGAGATCTGAAATCAATCGCTGCTCTGAGCTCCCTGTGGACTCCCAGTGGCCGGCCCTCGCCCTGTTCTCACTAGGGACACCAGCCG
The DNA here is from genome assembly GCA_004363535.1 of Dasyprocta punctata. Lineage (NCBI taxonomy): Eukaryota > Metazoa > Chordata > Mammalia > Rodentia > Dasyproctidae > Dasyprocta > Dasyprocta punctata. The sequence goes on along the minus strand of RJWM01002383.1, from coordinate 83,171 downwards.
GCCAGACAGATTAGCCTGCCAAGGGCTGCAGGGATGGCTTGTCCTCTATCCTCTCGATGGCTCTCCCTTCTGGCAGAGAAATGAATCCTGATTGTGCCCGGGGCCATGCAGACACCTGTCGACTGGTAAAAACAAGCTGTTTTAAAAGATAGTATCTGGCAGTGTGAGTGTGTGAGCCTCTGCCTGAATTATTTTTTAAACTTGTTTTCAAAGTGAGTGGAGCTGTTGGTGACCTGCGTGTGCCATGTAGGGCAAGTTATTGGGTAGCCTGTTAGACGCTGCCTCTGGAATCACACTGTGTGGATTTAGACCCTGGTTTACTCACTTGCCACCTGTGAATGCTTGGCTTACTTTGCTTCTCTGAGACTCAGTTTTTCCACCTGTAAAATGGCGATGGTATTTACCTGTGGACACTCATAAAGGGTTAACTGGTAACCCGTGGATGAAATTCAGTGTGGTACTGGATGCTTTTATAAAGCATCTTCCCATCGGAATGCGGGATATGCTGAATGGATGCTTGGGGGATGTTTAGCCTCTGTTCAGTGTCTGTGGTCTTTTCTAGAACTGTAGCTCTGTGAGTGCTATTGCTGTGGCTAATGTGCCAGGGCTGGGCCCACAGAACTTGGTGTTCTGCTTCAGAGAAGGTGCTCCATAAATATCTGTATTAGGAAAAAAATAAGGAAAGTTATATGGGCATGAACCAGTGACCCAGAGAGGGCTGTGGCAGCTCTGTGTTTTGGGTGGGGTCACAGGAATTGGGTCAAGGTCTCCAGCCACAGCTACACTGTCAGACCTAGCACTGAAGTGGAAAGAATCTCCAGGAAAAGGTGCAAGGTGGCAGTCATGCATGCGGTGTGCAGTGGAGGGGGACCTGAGCCTCTTGACGACACTGACCGGGTGTGTGGGCTGCAGATTGAGGTTGGTTCAGTTACAGAGTCCTATGACCAGACGCCGCTGTGGGCCGAGGGGCAGGTGTGTGGCACATCAATCACAGGATCAGTCACATGAGGCACCAGCTACCAAGATAACCAGTCATGGTCTCTGGGAACCTTGTCAGGTTTGGAGTCATACAAATGTGGTTCCAGCTCCCATTCTCATGGGTGAGCCCTGGGAAAATTATGTAAACTCTGTAAAGCTCAGTCTCCTCATCAATAAAAGGGGACATATAATATCAATTCACAAGACGGTGTGCGATTGAAATGAAGAAATACTCGTAAAATGCCTAGTGCAGTGCATAGTAAATGCTTAACAATGCAGGTTCTCTGGACTCTCTCCTTTGAGGATCATTGAAAAAGCAATAACTCCTTTTTTTGTTCCATTCAGAAGAAACAAAGTGCTTTGCAGATGTCTTTATTTGGGAGCAGTGAGTGATCGACTCACAAATTCACTGCAGGAATTCAGTGATTATTTTTGAATATGTGGAGTTTTTAGGTTCCTGCACCTCTTCTACTTTAAAGTAAAGCCAGCACAAGCTTCTGACAGTCCCTGTAATTACCTTTCAGTGACTCAAGCTGAGGTTTGTCTTTGTGCCCAAGATTGGTGTGGGCTTTGCTGCCCCTCACTCTCCCCACCCACATTTGAAGGGTGGGGAGCTAATTACAATTTATGGTACTGTCTGGTTGAGACGGGCCTCAACCTGGGCTGGCATGGTAGAGACGTCCCCTTTCTCTGTCAGACAACAACAAGGAAATTCAAAGATAGCATGGCCTCCTGTGATTGAAGAGCCCAGCTACTTTATTATTAAAAATAAATAAAGGTTGGGAATATGCACTAATGTTGGACTACTGACAACCTGTAATTCCTGTGGCAGTGGCAAGATGCATTTTCTTTTAAAGTTTTGTTAAGAAGTGAGTTTTAGCTGTGTATACCAAGGCTGTGGATAATAGGTGTCTTTTTCCTCTGTAGAGGTAGAAGAGGGATTCTGGACAGGTGCTAGTGGGGCTGAGTGTGCACAGAAGTTGTTCATTCTTGCAAGACCAATAGGCTTTTTAAATACTCCTTACTTCCTAACCTTCAAGAGATTCTGCCCATTTATTCATCTACTGAACTATCCATCCATTTATTCATCCACTCATTTATTCAATCCATCCAGCCATAATTCCAACAAATATTTATCAAATACCTTCCCAAGATTCTACAGGTAAGAAAAACATGGCAGCAGTCAGTGTGAGCAGAGATGCATAATCTGGCACCAGTGAAAGTCAAGCGTTTCCACACCTCTTTTGATCTTCACTACAGTTCAGTGTTAGGGATTATTATTATTATTACTATAATTATTCTCTTTCCATGGTTGAAGAATTAGAGGCCCATGGAAGTTGCACAACTTGCCTAACATTTCAACCATGTATGTGGAAAACCCAGAAATTAAATCCTGTCAAATGATACCAGAGCTGAGCATCGAACCACACAGCCTCCCACTGTCTCCTTCTGGCTTGGTCCACATCTTGTGAATCAGCAACCAAACTGCTTCACAGATGCTATCTAGGTTCTACATGGAAGCCTTTGTCTCTAGTTTGGGCATCTTTTTGGATTAGTTTGATTGACTTCAGAAAGTGGAGTTTTGTGAACTTATTTTCATTTTACAATAATGATATTAGTAACAGTAACAATGATAACAAGATAAATGGTCTGTTGGGTGCTTATATATAAGCTCTGTCTAAATGCTTTGCCAGTAGTAACTATTTTAACTCTCAAATCAACCTTATGATGGTTCTTCCTCAAATTCCTGTGATGACTCTTACTGTATTGATGAGGAAACTGAGGTACAGAGAAGTTAAAGCAATTTTTCATCTCACTGGTCGTCTCCCTGCAACACTTGGCTGCAAATATCAGAAAAATCTAATGATAGCTTAAAGGATTAAAAAAATAACTCATATAACAAGAAGTCCAGAGGTCAGGAATCCAGGGCTGGTGAGGCAGATCAAAGATGGCATGAATGACTTTGCTCTATGTCTCCATTCTTCTATTCTTAGTATGCTGGAGCCTGTTACCTGTGGTTGCAAGGTGGCTGCTCCATTTCATTTCATCTTTGCATTTGAAGGCAGAAAGAAGGAGGAAATATGAAAGTGAAAAATTTCCCACAAATGTTTAGTAGATTTCCATGGCACTTTGTTGGCTAGAACTATGTCACAATTCCATCTTGTGCTGCAAGGGTGGCTGGGGAATTAAGTTCCCCAATCACTTCTTCTTTTTAACCTTTATAGTAGAGAAGGTGAAAATAGAAAAATTGGGGATGGTAACTGGGGGAACTCACCTCATCTAATTTATTGTTGTTGTCATTGTTATTGAGTCTTTTTCTTCTTGAACTATGATTTTACCCTTAGATTTTTTTATTTTTCATGGCACTGATTTTTTTAAAGGTGCATCCCCAGTCCTCCTTCCTTTGTAAAAATTTTTTTTTTTGCAGCAGGGCCTCACTAAATTGCCCAGGCTGGGATCAAACTTGTGATCTTCCAGCCTCAGCGTTCCAGGGTACTGGAACTATATGCATGTACCACCACACTCAGTTGACATTGATGCTTTCAAGAGTCCAGGATGGTTGTTTTATAGAACATCTCACATTGTTTCCTCTGCAATGCTTAAATATTTTAAAAAATTGATATTTAATCTACATACCATAAAATTCACTATTTAAAAGTATATAATTCAGGAAAATAACATAACAGGTCTTTAAAAAATTAAGCAGAATTACCACATGATCCAGCAATTGTACTTCTGGGCATATGACCAAAAGACTTAAAAGAAGGGACTTAAACAGTATCAGTACATCAATGTTCACAGCAGCATTATTCCTAACAACCTAAATTTCTATTAACTGATGAATATGCCAGTAAAGCACAAATAAAATAGGCCAATAAAACAAGCGGTATACATACTATTCAGCCCCAAGAAGTGAAAATGTAACACAAGCTACAACATACATGAACCTTGAAGATACTGTGCTAAGTAAAGTAAGCCAGTGACAGAAGGACTAATAATATATAATTCTAATTATGTGAGGTACCAATAGCAGTCAAATTCATGGGGACAGAAAGTAGAATGGTTATTGCTAGGGCTTGAGGGGGGCTATTGGAGTTATTGTTTAATGGCAATTTCAATTTGGGGATGGGATGGTTAATTTTATGTGTCACCTTGACTGGGCCACAGAGTGCCCTGATATTTGGTGAAATATTTCTGGGTGTACCTGTGAGGATGAGGTTAACGTTTGAACCATAGAACTGGTAAAAAATGTGCCTTCCCTTTTGTGAGAGGGTCTTATGCAATTAGCTGAAGGCCTGACAAGAATAAAAGGCTGACCTTCCGTTGAGGGAGAGGACATTTCTCCTGCCTTCCTGCCTCCATACTGGCAAACTTTTCTTCCTCTCCCTTCTGATGTGAAATTAAGTATTGACTATTTCTTGGTCCTGAGCCTGCAACTATATCTTCAGTTCTTCAGGGTTTCCAGCTTGCCCACTGCAGATCTTAGGACTTGTCAACCTCTATGACCAAGGAAGCTAGTTCCTCATAATAAATGCCTTTATAGTTGTGTGTGATGGTGCATACTTGTGATCTCAGCTACTTGGGAAGCTGAGGCAGAGCGATGACAATAGTGAGCCCAGCTTGGACAAATTAGTGGATTTTGTCTTAAAATAAAAAAAAATGTGACAGGGAGATGGCTGGGAATGTAGTTCAGTGGTAGACTGCTTGTTTAGAATGCATAAAGCCCTGGTTTCAGGTCCCAGCACCCCAAAACAAATGCATACTATATATCTGCACATGCACACACACACACACACACACACACACACACACATTCCTATTGGTTCTATTTCTCTGGAGACTCCTAATTAATGCAAAGAGGATGAAAAAGTTCTGGAGATTGATGGTGGTCTTGGTTGACAAACACCATGAATTTACTGCTACTCAACTATACATTTAAATACAGTTACAATGATAAATTTTGTGTGTATATTTGACCACAATAAAAAATACAAAATCCAGGGCCAGGGATATAACTCAGAGGCATAAGCACTTGCCTGGCAAGTGCAAGGTCCTGAGTTTGATTCCCAATACCAAAAAATTCAAAATTCAGTGACTTTTGGTACATTCATAAGATTATAAACTCTCACTGCTGTCTAATTCCAGGACAGTTTAAATTATCACCCTCCAAAGAAACCCTGCACCTGTTAGCAGTTGCTTCCAATCTCTCCCTCCACAAGTGACCACATATTGTAAGATTTCACTTTATGATGTGTATGGAATAGACAAATTCTTTCATTAATTTTTAAAGAAGATGGTCATGAGGCGATGCATTTTTATATCTCATCTCCTTCGTGAGGGAGATGAGAGTACATGGAACTGTCTTTTCTTTCCTCAGATTCCCATGAGGATGAGCAACATTTACCAGGGAAAGCTGTGCTGTCTGAACCTTGGGTGAAATAGGAGAAGGTTAAGTGTGGGAATCAAATCTGCAGTGAGCAAAAGTGAGGGTCTTCACCAAGTTCAAGTTGGTGTTGGGTCTTGACTCTGACATACCAGGAACAGTAAAAAGATCTGAACTATCTGGGTCAAATAAAAAGAAAACTAAGGAAAATTATTCAAAGGCTGTTCTGGAAGGGACTATAGCACCATGAAGAGAGTGAGAATTTTAGAAAATCATAGATCTAAATTTACTTCTGACTCTCAATTCCCAGCTGTCCCTTGTTCAGCATAGTAACCTCTCTGAGTGTCCTTTTCCTCCTTGGTAAAATGGATGGAACTACAGAATTTCAGGGTTATTGAAAAAGTTAAATGAGGCAACTTGTCAAGTGTGTTTTGTTGAAATCTAAACCTCTGCTAGGCATATGGATAGTCATATGGAACAAGATGAGAAGAGAGTCATCTACTCAAGGAGACGGTGACACAAGGTGAGATGTATTGCTTCTCTGGAAACATTACAAGGGACTAGGTGGCTATTGAGAAAGTGGCAATGAGTCTGGAAGACCTGGGGAAGTTCTCATGTTGGTGGCTGTTGGAGCCAGGACTTTGAGGGCAAGATACATTCTTCAAAGGAGAAAGCAAGCATAGTACTTGTACATAGAGAGAACAGCATAGACAAAGGCACAGAGTAATGAAAAATACAGCATTTTTGGGGCATGGTAAATAGCTTGGAGAAGTTGGCTGTGTTACAAACTTGGGGCAGTGGTGGGAAAAGGGCTTGTGAGGTAGCTCAGATTAGGTACTAAAGAAACCTGGGTATTGGGCCTTGGGATGTGTTTTTTATTTCTCTAGAAAGTCTTGGAAAATTTTCAGGGAATGCGATTTGGCAGGACTCTGGAAACTATAAAGAAAGAAGAGGCTCTAGAGGAAGGAAGGCTAAAGAAGAGTCTACTTCACCATTGGGGGAAGATAATGAAATTGGGTTAGTGATGGAAATATTTAGGAAAACAGCAGAGAAGACTCAGGGGTAGATCTATGTGAGAGGGATATGCCATAGTCAGGGTCTTCAAGGGAATAGATTTAATACAGGACACATAATTTATAGGATTATTTTTGTAATATTTACCCAAAGAGTCAAATAAATGCAAAAGAGCATAGGAGATCTGTCCACACACCAGGGACCCAAAGAATCTAGCTGACGGCCTGGATCCCATAGCAATGTCCTGCACGAGTCCAGTTGAAGACCTAGAGCCCATGGCAGTGTCCTTCACAAGTCCAGCTGGAGGCCCGGAGCCCATGACAATGTCTCATGCAAGTCTGTATCAAAGATCTGCACTGGAAAGGCCCAAACGTCAGTGGAAACTAGAAAGTCTGTGCCAGTGGGATGAAGAATTTGTGCCAGCAGGCTGGAGAATCTGCGCTCAAATTAAGGATCAGAGCTCCCTTGAATAGAACTGCAGACATCCTCAGTGACAGCGAGGACCCGATCCCTTTCGACGAAGAGAACAACTGAGCTCATATCAGGAAAACCAGTGTGACAAGCTTCTCCAGGAGAATCAACAGCACCCCATCTTCCCCTCCAGTTCTTTTTTTATGCTGTTGGTAATGAGCCTCAGGTGGGCCTTCCATGCCCAGCACCACACTGATTCAGCTCGGCTGGGTGTTCCAAGATGAACATTAGTTAATCAGCCCCAGGATATATGGAGGACGGCTTATCTGAAAGTCCTCGGGATGTGAGTAAGAGCGAGGGCACTAGAACTCAGAACTCTTGTTTTCCAGAGGCTTGGAGTGGGATCAGAGAGATTCATCTGTAAATCCCAAACCTGGGGCTTCCGGTGTGACTTTGGGCCATCCCGTTTCTTTGTGAGCTCTTTCTTCCTTCTCTCCAAGTCAAGATGATGACAGCCCATTGTCTGGAGATTAGATGAGATTCTTCAGTGTATACTTTGTTGTTTTTTGAGTTCGTTTGTTCATTTTATTTGTTTATTTATTTTTTGAGACAGTGTTGAACTCACCGTGTGGCCTACGCTGGGCTCAAACTTAACAGCAATCTTTCTGCTTCAGCCTCACGAGTTCTGGGATGATGGTCATGCGCCGCCACACCTGGCTCAGTGCACACTTTGCGCATTGCAGGCCTGTGTGTAATTCTTCACCTTCAAGAACCTTTACTGAATACTGTTCTAGGTGCTGCAGATGCTTCAGAGACCTGAGCAGATTAAAAAAAATTCAGAGTATTTAAAAACTGAACTAATCGCCAATTTAAACAAGGGAGTCTCACCAAAAAAGGTCTGAATCCCAGTTTTACTTTGAAAAAATTGAAACTCCAGCCTCTGTGTCAAAGTTTTCATGGGAAACAAAGGACTGGAGGTGGGAAGTGAGTGTCCCCTTTCGTCAGAGCACTTACTCTCCCATTTTTACCCCTCGCCCCTTGCTATCGTGGCCTTACTTGTTTCATTCATTTATATCAAGTGTAGGCATCTAGGTTTGTGACACCTGGGTTGATCCAGGTCTTGAGATACAGTGGATGGTGAGGTTTCAGAGGTGAGAAGCATGAATACCACATGGTGTATTGTTAAGAGTGTGGACTTGGGCTGAGGTTCTGGGGCTGGAGAGGAATGGATAAATGTAAGAGATACCAATCATAAAATGCCATCGTCTGGAGATAAAGTAGGCCTGGGGATAACAGGATGAGTTCAAAGTTATCTAAGCTTTGCAGCTTGTTTAGGGAAAATGATGGGGTGTGGGGGTGTAGAGCAGGTGTGGGAAGACAGGGAAATGAAAAGAGAGGGAGAAAGCATGGAAATGGGAACTAATCTTCATCCCCCATCTTCACCCCTGAAACCTCCCAAAGGCTGCCTTAGCATGGCTTACTTCCCAGAGCTGTGCAGACATGCTTGACAGCATTCCTTTATGTGCCCCTCACGTGACCCCTACCTATGCAAACGTGCAGGTCACCAGGAACAATGCCAGGAATCCTGGACTTCCCCATGGCTTTGGTGGCGGTGTTGCAACTGAAGACAAGCTAGTGCTTTTTGCATTTCTTGTCTTCCACATCACATGGAAAGATGCCCAAGGCTCAGGAATGGCACTCAGTGGCTCCTGTCCATGGCGCCACTCACTGCAGGTTTCCCGCCAGCACTTCCTTGCCGTCCATGGGGGGCTAATCCATTGCTTACAACCAAAGGAATTTTCCTTCTGTTGCTTGCTCTATTATTGTTTCTCCCCCATCTGTCCTGTTCACTCCTTCTAGAGTTCTAAATGAACCTCCAGGATTCATTCTCCATTTCTGCCTGTGTCGTGTTTATCTTTTCATCATTTTCTTCTGAGTTTGGGGGAAATTGTTCATGCTGACCGTCCAAATGACTACTGTGGGTCTCAGCAATAACCAATCCATTATTTAGCCTTCACTAATTTAAATATTTTGATTATCATATTTGCTTTTCCTACTGAAAGTGTGTCCTGATTCAGAGCTTTCCTTTCACAGAGGCAAAGTTTGTTTTGCTTGGTCTTGTCTTATTTTTAGTTTAATTTTGGAATAATGTTGAATTTTCAGAAGAAGTACAAAGATACAACAGAAAGCTCCTCTACACCCTTTGCTCAGCTTCCTCCAGTGTCAACATCTTATGGTGTATGTTTTTAGATCTTGTTGCATACATTTAGAAAATATTTCACAAATGTATGTATAGGGAAATGTTTTGAGGGTCTCTGAAGTTTTTTTTCCCCACCAACTCTTTTCTTATGGAAGGTGATTATGCTTTTATTCTTTGAGAGATTTATATTTGCTCAAGATTGCAGTGGGTTTTGTTAGGTATTGTGGGGACTTCTGCTTGAATATTTCCCTAAGAAACAGTAGAGACCAGTCACCTATGAGTGTATGAATGTAAGTGTATGTGCTTGTGTGTGTGTGTGTGTTTGTGTGTGTGTGTGCATGTACATATGTACATGTGATGGGGTGGAGGTACTTATACAGGTAACTGCCACCTGGGTGGGTCCTTTCCTATTTTTTTTTTTTTTTGGCTCCAGGAATTGAATTCAGGACCTTGTGCTTGCCAGGCAGGCATTCATGCCACTGAGCTATATCCTCAACCCTCCTGTGTTCATATTAATTTGACATTGGCTAGGATAACAGTACTCATTCCTTCAGGGCTCCACTATCCTTCCCAGGACCTATTTTATTGGTCCTACCATCTACTCCTTCAGAAGATTTAGGGTTAGCTCTTCACATTAGGTTTCCCGAGAAGCAGATCCTGGCACAAAAATTTAAAGGTTTGGAGAGGTTTGAGAGGTTATTTTACCTTCCTTGGGGGTGGGGCTGAGAGGAGGAAGGAAATATGACCAACATAAAGTGCACATTCAAGCAAATCGTCATCACAGCCAGCAGGAACTCAACACCAACAGAGAACTCTAGAACTAGTAGAGGACATGTACCTTGGAGTTCACCCACCTAAGAGATGTGGGAACTGAGGCATTTATATACCCAGGACCTTGATACTTCTGGTTTGCCTCATAAGGACAGAACCACATACGGTTTTGGTGGTTGGAGAGCCCTCAGGTAAAATGTCACAGATTCCGGGGGTTGAAAGTCAGTCGGGCATTCATGGAAGTGGTACTGGGCTGATGTGGATAGGGCAACATGTATACATTGTGCTTCTTTTATACTTACTGCTGTTCCTATACCCATAAAAGGCTAAGGTTTGTCTCTTACCAAATGTGTCACATCTTGCTTTTATCTATAGCTGCTAAGCCTCTGAACTTTTTGCAGGGGTTGGAGGTGGATAGGTACTCTGGGTCTATTAGAGGTATAACTGCCTACTCTCTGAATAGAGCTTTTCTTTAATTTATTTTGAGTTTCAGGTAGACCAATATTTCCCTCAAATCTAGTGCCACCTACATTTTATTCTATAAATGCTGCAATGATTCCAGGTTGTTGAGAGCACCCATCCTTGTTTTCTAGCTTGGGGATAGATTCTTTCCTTCTAGGTTTCTTTGTTCATTTCTACTAGCAGATTGGAGGAAAATGATTTAAATACAGAGGCTCAAATTGGTATCACAAAATGGAAGTATGACTTATTCCCTAGAGGTATTTCAATGCCTCATTTTGGGGGCATTTGGATGAATATGTATTTAATTTAATAGCATTTATAAAAATAGCAGAAAGAAGCAACTGCATTATTCACTTGGTTCAAAGACCATTTGTGTTTCCCCAACATTAACTTCCGGCACTTAAACTGACAAACTCCAGATAAATGCAATAATTTCTTCACATTTCACCATGATCAGCTCTTTACTTCTAACAGCAACAATTGTGTTTCTCATTAACTTGTCCACTGCTGAGACTTGGAGTGCTTGAATCTTAAAAAAAAAAAAAATGGTAAGAGACTGTCACAGCTACTGTAAAAGACGGAAGAAGTAAAGAAACAAGCTATTGTGGTTTTCTTCTGGAGATAAGGGTGCTGCTTAGGTCTTGAGCCAAGATTTCATCCTGTCTTCTTCCTTTGCTGGTGGCGCTAAATCTCACATGTGCTATTTGTAGCTGATGCTGCTTGGGCATGTGATGGATGGGGGAGGGACCTTTTATTGGGAAATTTAAGAGAAAACTTGGGGCCATGAGAAGTCTGGAGTACAGAGTAAAGCTGGAATTTAAAACCAAGACTTATAGGATGACTGAACATGCCTTTAGCATCCTGGGCTAATCTGAAGTCAAAACTATAGTTTCTACCAGAGCAGAAAGTTTCAGTTTCTTGAATGTTATAGGCAGCAGTTGATTCTTTTGTCCCTCTTTTCTGGGCACCTAGACTTTTTGTTTGTTTGTTTGTTTGGACTCACTATGTAGCCCAGGCTGGCCTTGAACTGGAGGCGATCCTCCTGCCTCAACCTTCTGAGTGCTGGAATTAGAGGCATGTACCACCATGCCTGGCTAACCCAGATTTTTTTGTTGTCAGGTGTGGCCACATAATGTGTTCTACCCAGTGAATTGTGAAGAGAGGGATGGCAGCTACTTCCTTCCTCCAGGCTTAATTGTACTTGCACCAAATAGGAGCATGGATCTTGGAGCCACATGGTGAAAATGATTTCTATCCACAAAAGATTAGGAGCCTGGGTCCAAGTCACCTCTTGGAGTAGTCACTGGTGAACCCAAAATTTCTCTTTTATCTTTGCATGATTATAAATACATTTATATTGGGTTTGAGCCATAATGTATGAGTATTTTACATTTATATTAGGTTTGAACTATTATGTATGAATATTTTACAGCAGCCTGTATATCTCCAGGGGTTGAGGCCAAGCAGAGAGCTCCACCTCCAAAGCCAGCTCACAGCTGACTTCTCAAGAAATCTAAACTGGGACCATTGTCACAAAGAGTGGTCTGAGAAAGCAGGTGCTAAAATGAGATTTTGGAAGTGGAACACTTGCCACCCGACTGGCAATGAAGACTGCATCCCTAGTAGTAGGTGAGGCATAGATATCCGCTGCCATAAGGTAGCAGTGCAAGTGTGAAACGCTCACCAGCAGGGAGCTGGGATGGTATTCTGATGGGAAAGAAAGCACTAGGTGGTAAAACATAGCAGATGTTTGGGAAATATGGGGCAAACAGTACTTATAAACTCAGGGGGTTTGAATGGCTACTGCTAAGTTCACTTGACACATGGGAAAAACATAAGGAAAGACTTTGGGTGACTGCTAGGCAATTAAAAGCAGAGGGCTTCCTGAGTAACTAGGAAAAGAACTCCATCTCCTGTAGGATGAAGGCAGAGAAAGTTGACATTGAATCCTAACCCATACAGAAAGATGCTCACATCTTGAAGGGTTTAAGAAGGTCAACCAAGGAAATGCAGATTCATACCCTCAACCCTGAAACGTGTGCCCACTCTGGGGCCGGTGAACACTGAATATCCATCTATGTATCCACCATGTTTGTGTCTGTTCAAGCATACACACATCCATCTATCCATGCATTTGCTGTGATGTGTGACTCCATCCATCCATGCATGCATCCCATGAATCCATTTACTTATGCATCCAGTACGCATCCATTCACACATCCATTCATTCTAAGCACAGTTATTGGTGAGTAGTGTGTGCAAAACTCAGTGATGGGCTCAGGACTGGGGCTCAGACTTGTCCTTAATGATCTCATAGTCTAGGAGAGGAACCATAGTGCCATTTACTGGTCCAGGAGAGTGTGATAGGGTAATTCAGGGGACCCCAATCAGCCTGGCATATAGAGGAACTACACTGCCTGTGTCTTCTCAGAAGAAGGGCTGGCTGCTTCTGGATTCGAAGGGTGAGTAAGAGTTTTCCTGTGTGAAGAGGATAGTTAGTGGTGCTTCTGACGGAAGAGATAGCACCTTCAAAGCCAAGAAGAAAGAGACATCCCCAGCATGAGACTGGGACGTGGTGAGGCAGAGAAGGTATGAGAGCAGGCGGAGGCAGAGGGCAGGACAGTGCCCTGCTGCTATGTTTGGATTTAATCCTATGCATGGCTGGGCCAGTGATGACCTTTTGAGAGAATGGGACAAGGGAGTTGAGCGGAGCATAAAGAATGGACAATGAGAAGCTGGGAGCATGCTGGGGACCAGGCAGGAGACTGCTGACCAAGTTAGGGAAGACAGACGGGCTGGAATGGGAGGGAAGGCACTGGAACTGTTCGGGTGGGCCTGAAAGGATTGGACTGCACCAGCAGTGGAAGGTTAGAGAGGGAATCATGACCAGTGTTCTTTTTTTGTTTCTTTCTACCAGACTGATGATCAAGACTGAGGACACACAATGGTGGTAATTGAAAAAGGGGCAGCAATAGAACTGGGTTCATCTGAGGGAGAAAGTAAGAGTCTGACCCTTGGGGAAAGATTCCAGTTTTCTCGTCTTAGAAAGAGAGTTCAGAACTCTGTACTGTCCTCAGCCTGCATGGGACAAGTCCTAGGAAATGGGCCCTCTCATTTCCCTTCTTCTGAACCCCTTAACTGTATTAATGTGACCCAACATAAAATTAGACCCTTAGGGCATTCAAGTCACATCATAGATCCTCTTTAATGTCACACTTTGCCCATTTTGTATGTGAACAAGTTTTGAACTGAACGTGAAAGTCATAGTTTTCCTTTTTGAATTCCACTGTTAGATTTGGCCCACCATCCCAAACTGGCAAGATCATCCTGAAACCCAATTCTGTCATTCAGTGCATGTTGGAAATTAATGCTAACGGTTTAGGGCTGAGTCCAAGAATTTTGAGCAATTCTTCAACCCCTTTAAGAACAGTTTGACTGCTCAAGGTTGGACGTGCAAGGAGTGCCTAGAGGACCGTGAAGATAAATCTGGACTTGTTCTGCAAAGATTTTGTGAAGACCTGAAATTGTGTGTGTGTGTGTGTGTGTGTGTGTGTGTGTGTGTGTGTGTGTGTAAAAACAAGGCAAGAAATGAGATTTGGGGTTGTTTTGTTACCTGTTTTTTTTTATTATGGTAAAATAGACATAACATGAAATTTATCTTTTTTATCCTTTAAATACTTATTTATTTGCTTACTTCTTTGGTAATGGAGATTGAATCCAGGGCTTTTGACTGAGCTACATTCCCAGCCCTTTAAAAAAAAATTTTTTTTTTTGAATTTTGAGACAAAGCCTTGCTAAATTGCCCTGGCAGGATTTGAAGTTGGAATCTTCTTGCCTCAGCTTCCTTCAGTTCCCTTTTCACCATTTTAAAGTGTGCAATCTGGTGGCATGAGGTACATTCACAGTGCTGTACCATTACTGCTGTATAGCTGCAAAACATTTTCACTGCCCTGCACAACAATCCTATTAGCCACGATTCCCCATTCTTCCTCTCCCCCAGTCCCTGGCAACCACTCCTCTGCTTTTGTCTCTATTCTGGATAATGAGTATCATAAATGGAATCATATTTGTGTCAGCCTTGTGCTAGGCATGGTGCTCTCAGGGCTCACCCGTGTTGTAGCTTGCAATCCTTTTTAATCCTGTGTTACATATGTCTGCTCCATCAGACATGCAGAGAAAAATTCATCGCACCCCCTCCCCCTCGTTCAAATTTACTTCCTCTTGTTGGAGCTCTGGGCCCTCTCCTAGTGAAGGGAAATATGCCTGGGCCATGTGCAGGAGTAGTGACATCTTGTTTCACTTGGACGTTGTGTGGAATTCTGAGCTCTGGGCTGACACTAACCCGAAACACTGCCAGGGGGCAGCATGTACCCGCAGAGCCTGCATATTTGCCTTTGGAGGAGCCCCTATTTCTGAAGCCCTTGGGCTCCGAGAACATTCCCTGCCTTTCCATCATGCATGTTTCAGATGTTGTGTTCCAGCTCAATAAATTGTCTGGGCTTAATTTTTAAGAAATCATTGTCAAGAATTGCTGAACCAATTTAATTCTAAAGCACATATTTATATGGGGCTTCAAAACTCACATCCCTGTGCATGACTACAAATGGAAGGGAGAGGAGTTTAATCAGGAATGAGATGAGGTTTGAACAGGGAGGGTTGCTGGAGGCAGCAGAAGTGGAGTGAGGAGGTAGCGTTTGGTGGACTGGGCTCAGGGGTCAGCCCAGTGGAGCAAGAGGTGAGGGCCAGGCCTCCATGTGGGGTTCATCTGATGGTTTGAAAAAGTGATTGTGAGAGGAACCCAGCTCTGTGACTCAAGGAATATTGAGGGCTTTGGGGGTGAAGTGGCCCAGGTAGCTTCTGTTGAATGTCCCCTTCCTCTTCGAGATGGCAGCCTGTCTCCAGTGAGTGTCCTGTCTCCCTTGCTTTATCCTGGGAGCAGCTCAGATTGAAGGGGTCAGGTAAAGCCACACTGGCAGGGGACAGATGGAATTCCCACCTCAGAAGAGAGGAAGCAGGGAGATTCCTGCTAATGGAGGCCACCTTGTCCCTGTCCCCCTTATCCCAACGGGCTGGCTCAGCATCAGGAGGCTGTGCATGAGCCACCTTCTTGGGTGCTCCCTGGGTGCCCTGTAGTACAGCCCAGTATATTCAGAGCTATTTGGACCTGGATTTGGAAAGAAGGACTTAAGGCGATGGAAAGGAAACCTTGGGCTTAGCAGCAGCAGAACTTCTAGCCAGACTCACTGTGTGGTCTGGGCAAGTCCCTGCCCCTCTCTGGGCCTTTGTGTCTTCATTTGTAAAGGGAACATGTTGGACTCATTCAGATTTAGAAAGAAACATCACAAGCAACCTTTATATGCTGAACACTGTGCTATGATCTCTCATGTCCACCATTTGTTTAACTCTAAAAAGAGACCCCTGCAGAGGCATCATGAGCTCTATTTTTCAGATGAGAAAGGGGAGACTATAGGGTTGGCAGGAGCCCCAAGTTCCCTTCTGAGATCATGAGGCACTTTGATTCTGACCCCTGGGTCACATACCTGGGGCTCTCAAGTGTACACCATGTAGAGGACTCTTATACCCTGTGCATGTGGCTCACCGTAAAATTAGACACCTTGGGCTTTGAAGTCACATCATGGGTCCACTTTAATGTCACACTTTGCCTGATTGATACATGAACAATTTTTGAGTCAGCCGTGGGGTTTGTATTTTTTCCTGAAGTCCACCGTGAGATTTCACCCACCACCCCAAACTGGCAAGATCATCCTACCAGGAGCCACAGAAGAAGCAAATTCTGGTCCTAAAGACTTGTGGTCATCCTGATTTTAAAAGGTTCATATTGGAAAGATAGTCTTTATGACAAAATTCAGCTTTATTCACAGTGTTCCATATGAAGTCATTAAACTTTTAAAGGGGCAGTGTAGCTGTGTGAACACAGCATGGCACCTGGATTCAGAGAGACTGTGGTTTAAATTTCAGCTCTGTCACTTCTTGGCCTTGAGAAGATTGTTCAACTTCTATGTACTTGGGATTTCTCCTCCGAAAAATGGAGATGACAATAGTGATCTACTGACTTTGTAGATGTTTGGTGAGATATTGTCAGTAGATGGTAGGTTACTTCACGCGCACTGATCAGATGAAGGGCCTAAGGTTTATGCCTTATTAGTCATCTTCAAGTGACTGTGACAAAATTCCGAGGCAATTAACTTACACAGAGAAAGGGTTTATTTTGGTTCACAGTTCTGGAGGTTTTAGTTGAGGATCAGGTGGACCCATTTATTTTGGTCTCTCCAAGGGCATCATAGTGAGAGTGTGTGGCAGAAGAAACTGCTCTCTTCATGTCTTTGTCACTTTCTTGTCACTGGGACACAGTACCTGCCTGATACAACTTCAAGGAGGCTTTATTTTGGCTCACATTTTCACTCCATAATCAGCAGGCTCCAAGGCAGAAATGTCATGGTGGAATGTTCTGGAGGAGGAAAGCTGCTCACATTGTGGCAGTCAGGAAGCAAAGAGAGAAGGGAGGAGTTGGGGGTGGGAGGCTGACCCTTGTGAGTTTTGCTGCCAGTGACTTTTCTTTCTTGACCATGGTCTACTTCCTAACAGCACATTCAGTTTTATTTCCAACCCTATGATCCAATCACCTTCCAAAAACCCCACCTATGAGCACAGGAGAGCTTTGAGGGTCATTCTTAATCTAAACCATAACACTTCCTGAGCCAAGAAAGAAAGTGATGAAAAGGACTGGGAATGTAGCTCAGTGGTAGAGTGCTTGCCTAGCATATATAAGGCTCTGTGTTCAATCTCCAGAATTACCGAGAGAGAGAGAGAGAGAGAGAGAGAGAGAGAGAGAGAGAGAACATAGAAAGAAGAGGCCAAGGTCCCAGCATCTCCCTTAAGGGTATGTCCCCAATGACCTAAGAACTCCCCACCTCTTAAAGGTTCACAGCATCTCCTAATAGAGCTCCTACATAGCATTCAGCATCCAAACTGTAACAGTATCCAGTGTCAGCTGCAATCCACAACACCTAGTCAAACTCAGGTCATTTGTAACAAGCTGTCTCAGAGGACTAAAAATGGTGAGGCTGTGTGGGTCTGGGTTTTGGGATATTTGTAATTCATTCTGAGTTTAAAGACATTGGTCATAGGAATGAAGTGTGGTCTTCCTTGTTTGGCTCAGCAACCTTCAACTTTATTTATTAAACCTGGCTTTCTGTTTAATCTTTCTTTTTGTGGTGACACAGCAAAACACCATAATTTTCTAATACCTTACAGTGCCAACATCTTGGAGGATTTCAGGACAGATCCTAATAGCCAGCAATCTTTGCCTTTTAGCAGTCAGATGCAAGAATCCTTGAAAGGCACGCAACCCTCTAAAGCTGAGGACTGAAGCAATATTTCTCCAAACATTTATTACAAATACACGTATTATTTGTATTCAGCACAGACTGAAGACAGACTAAGCAGTTGGTCCTTTTTATTGCAGTTGAAATCTGGCCCGACCTGGCAACCTTTTTTAGAATCACACACTGAATAAAGTGTGGGGAGGTGTGAGAGTTTCTGTTTGTAGCTCGGGGGAGCTGGGTGTGGGGATGCATCTGCCTGCATGGGCCAGGCACACGGTTCTCCAGGGAGCCAGCAGTGTTCAGGCTCACTTTACTCTGAGTTGGTGAGGGTGAGATTGAGAATAAGCGATGCTGCACAAAGGTTTATTTTTCACTAAACAAGATGTCTCCAAGGTCAACTATAATGGTCAGAAATACAATTCTAAGTAGCTTAAATAAAAAAAGAAACCTGTGGGCTCTTAGGGCTGGAAAGTCCATTGGTCCTGCTTCAGGCATGTCTCCATCTAGGGATCTCTTAGATTGGATTCCCTGGAAGCAAAAATTTGCCTTGGCAATTCCTGTGTATGTGATTTACTGAAGGAATGCTCTCATGCAGGAAGCAGCTGATAAAGAGTGTGGTTTTGGCTGGAGTCTCTCTTCAGCCTGAGCCTGGGGGAGCTCTGGAATGAGGACAGCATTACAGAGCTGTCCCACTCTACAGCAAGATACCTAGCCTTTTATACTCCCACGTCATCCAGGCACTGGTCGCATGCTGCCTCTGGAAAGGGGGAATAATCTCCTGGGAATTTTTGGAGAAGCAGCTCTTCGGCTGAGGAAAATCTTTGAAGATGGGTACAGCTGTGAGCTGTTACAGGTCAACAACTGCAGTCGACACTTCCAGCTGGGTGTGTTGACCTGGACACAGGTGAGGCATCAACTTATACATCAAGGGGTTCAGGCGATGACTCAGGGTTTCATCTCATCTTCTTTCTGAGATTTGCTTCTTGGTTCCATTCTCAAACAGAGTGGTAATGAGAAAACTACCAAGGACTCGAAACTTCAGCCCACACAGTTTATGGAAGAAAAGAGGTCTAATCTCTCCTGGTGTCTAAATATTCAGTTTCCTAGGTTAGGTCCACACAATATCAGGATCACCCCTCTGGCAAGAAGGTGGAGGAGTCAGCTGTAATTAGACCTCCTGGCTAAGGTTCCTCAGAATGATTGTGTTTCTAGAAGATGGAGGGGTGCTGAGTAGGTAGAAAACTATCACTGGTCAGACTCTTAAAGGAGAAGGAGGGAGGAACCGATGAAAGGGTACGCAGGGTAGTAGTGTAGGTGCTAAGGAGTGCCACACATTTGAGGGAGAAGATGTGGGCCAGGATGATGGGAGGAGGCAGATTGGGAGAGAGAAGATGGAGAAGACAGAGAGATGGGCAAGGCCTCTTTGGCTAACAAATGAGTGCACACTTGCATTCTGAAAGTTACAGGTTTGGTTTGAGGGTCTTTTGATTCTACAATATGCTTTTCTTCTCATACCATTCTTCCCTCAAGCATATGATCTCAAGCCACCAGTAAAGGTAGAGATTGTGGGCTTGGACCCTCTTAGTGCCAAAAGTAGAGATTGTGGGCTTGGACCCACTCAGTGCCAAAGGGACCTATTCCAAGAGCAGAATGTTAGGAGTAGGTTTTCTGTACAGTGGCCACATGGAAAGAGGAAGGGAATGGTGGGCATCATCATTTGACTCATAGTTCCTTTTGATGTTTACCAAGGGTGGCAGGTAGTCCAAAATGGATGGGGATTAGAATCAGACCTGTTTTGAGAGGTATTTATTATTATATTTAGGGAAACAGAGGCAGAAATCCAACTGTGAGGGTGATGCCAGCAAGCATCAGGAAGTAATTGAAGATTATAGCTCTCCTCAGGAAGCAAGAGGGAATCCAACCTTTCTCTCCCCACAGAGAGCTGAAGTCAGGTAGGGAAATCTGTTAATTCAAATTATGCCTCTTGCTATGACAAATACACTCATCATTTAGTAACCTAATAGAAGTGCTTTCTCCACACAAATATCAGGTTCCTTCTATCTTGTGGTTACATTATTTCCCATGGTCTGCATGAAAGAAGAAGAAAGAGGATGTAGAGAAAACATATTTGATTCCTAACTGCCTCACCCAGGAGAAAAAAAACCCTATCACTTCTGCTCGTATTCCATTGGAGAAAACTAGTCACGTGACTACACTCAACTGCAAGGGTAGCTGGGAAATGTAGTTCCTGGTTGGGTTGAGATCTTCAGCGACAACTCTGTACCATAGACAAGGGAGCACACATTTTGATGAACAGTAGCCATCCCTGCCATAGGAGACCAGCAGACTTCACAGAGAGACCTCAGCAAGCCCTGCTGGTTGGTGGGTTCACGTTTTTCTTTACCTATGGAGGAGACTCAGCAATCTTCCTGCTACAGCTCAGCCCCTGACATGACTGAAAGGATTTTAGCTATTTCAACAATCTGTGGAATTGGACAGACGAGATAAGGATTCCGTGAAACATGGAGCCTGGCAAAGTACACAGGAAAAATAAACCAATAGATGAAATAACAATTTCCTGCCAGTGGGACCTGGGTTCCGGGAAAAGCTCCTGAGTACACAGGGTTTTAGATAAATCTGGTTTCCCTCCTGCAGCCTCTGTTTGTGCTCTGGCTCTGTCTGAACAACTCGATTTCCGTTTGGAATCAAGGACCTTCTCCCACCCATTTATTCCCGGCCTTCCTCCAGATCTGCGGTGAATTTGTGTGTGAGGCTGAATTCATAGCCTGAGGACAGTCTCAGCAGCTCCTTGTAATGATCTAAATATAGACACCTCACCTCTAGTGCGGAGCGAGAGGAACGAGGCTGCTTTGCAGATTCCTAGCTGCAGCATCCTTGGTCCAAGGCCAGAGAATGGGTTCGAGTCTCGGTTTTTTCACTTGCTTTCTGTGTGACCTTGATGAGACACAAGCCTTTTTTTTTTTTTAACCATTGTCCTTCATCTGTGAAGTGGGAATAGCTGCTGTCGCTATTACAAAAACAGATCATAAGTCTGCAAGTGTTTTGTAAACTGCAAAGTGCGGGAAACTTTAGTGATCATGGGCAGGGTTATGAGGTCTTTAAAGTGTAGGCTCTAGAGCCATACTGTTTGAATTGGCATACTGTCTCTGCCACTTTCTAACCACATGACTTGGGCAAATTACTGCACATCTCTGCAGCTCTGCTCCTTTGGAAAAGGAGATCATAATGGTACCTACATCATAAAGGTGTTTTAGGAATGAGTGAGGCGATGTATGCAAGGCCCTTAGCATGTCTGGCCTATGGTTCCTTCCTAGCAGATACTGATGGCTGTTACTGCTCTAGGCATGTGTGCCTCTGAGGCTCTACTCACTGCACCGTATCTCCTTAGTTTCTTTTACCTGCAAAACCTTTTCCCTATTTCATGGGGGCTGTTACTACTCATCCTTGAAGGCTCATCTGTAATACCCACTCCTCTGGGAATCTTGTCCTGATTCCAGAGTGACAGACTGCAGAATCCCAGGGAGTACTGCTCACATAGAACATGTCAGTGTTTCCTCCTGTAGCTGTGCTATGTGGCTGGCCTGTTTGCCATCACTGCAAGAGACTGTCTTTCAGGGTCTGAACTTCTGTAAGTCGTCTCTCACCTAAGACGCTAAGCTACATATATCATCTCTTACTAGCAGAGATGTTGTAACAGGCAGGGAAGCTTGGTTTGGGTTATATCTGCTGCTAGAACAAGCAGGTGCCAATATTTTAATAGCTTAGCACTTTATGTGTTTATTATCCCAGACCAGCGTTTGGCACATGGGAATAGTACCAAAATGCGTCAAATGAATGAAAGAATAAACCAAGGAATGGTCAAATATGTCCTTAGGAGGAAAGATCTTTCTGGAACTTTACCATATTGGAAGACAAATGTTTGCACAGTATTTTAGTGTGTGGAGTCAGAGGGTGGCTAGACAGGGGATGGGAGGGCACCAGGCTCTCAGCTCATTGGACGAAAGAAAAAAGGGAGTCAGGGCTGTTGTGGGCTTTTTAGGGCCCAGCCGCGACCCATCTATGGTAGAAGTCTTAGAACGCTTTTGTAATGGTAAGTGCGATAGCAGGCACTTTGGTGCCCAGAATCGTATGCCCTTGGCTTCATCCCAGTTCACTGCTCTTTTTCTCACTTTTTTCCTCAGCTGTAGAACTACTCAGTTTCCCTTCAGGTGCAGTCCTGTGGGGGTGGGGTTAACACCCTGGGAATGGGGATAGGAAGTGGGAATTGGAAACGCATAAATACCCCAACCTGTACTCTTTTTAGGATGCCTGGCATAGTTGAGCATCTATAGTCTCCAGTTCTGGCCTAGAAATGCACTCTTTATCAACTTCTGCTCTGCGTCTTTTTCTCCAGCTTCCCAGGCTCACCTCTGTAGTGCACGTGAGCACCAGAATCCTTGCCTCAGGCTCTGCTTTCAGGGGAACCTACCATAGCACCTGTAACTCCGGATTAGCAGATGGAGACTCTGAGAGGGTACTGACCTAGGGCTGCAGCACAGCTGGTGAGAGGCTGAGCCCGGATTCAAAAGCAGGGGTGTGTAGATTCAAATCTGGGCTCCGCCCACTATCCCACAGACTACCCCATAAAAATAGCCAGCAAGCGTGAAAATGTTCCGAGTGATGTGCTAACTAATGCTCGAGGTGAAAACTGAAATTGCTCTGCTGAAACTGCTTTTGTTTCCTTCCACAGATACAGGTGTGGAAAGTGTGGAGGAGGGGAGAGAGGAAGAGGGATCAAGAGATGATGAGAGAAGCAGAAAGAAGCAATGAGGGATCTTGCCCATTTATGAACCTCCCCTCCCCTTTCCTACTCATTATCTTTTTGAAGCAAATAAGACACAAGTAAAACAAGTGCTTACTTCAGATGGCCCTTCCTCTCCCATGCACATTTCTTTCTAGAGAGGTAGTTTCCACACTGCTTTTTTGGGAGGTGACAGGGTGGCAGAAGAGGGACAAAGAATAGAAATGAGCCTTTTCTGAGTTGGGTGACATCTAGTGCCTTTTTTTAAAAAAAATGTTTTTATTATGGAAAAATTTATACAGAATATAAAAATAATTGTGCAATAAACCTTCATAAAGCTCTCATTCAGCTTCACGGTTACTGAGCAGAGAAATCCTTGTCTATAATAACTCACTTAATCATCATCACATCGTGTGGGCACTACTGCTACCCCCCGTTTTCAGAGAAGGAAACCGAGGCTTGGGAGGTTAAGCAACTTGTCTAGAGCTTACCGGACAGCTGACCCTAGTGTCACTGCTCATAGCTGCAGGCTGCTGAAGCTGGCTCTTAGACCTGGGTACAGTGTGTCACTTACTTTCCTTACTCAGGGAGGATGCTGGTCATTTTAGGATGTTGAGTAATATGTGACATATTTGTGCCCTTGCTCACAACATCATCTAGATGCCAGTGCTCAAAACCTGATCCACAGATAGGGAATTTCACCATTTCTGAGTACAAATGAACACTCTGCAACCTGGATCTCCTAGTCTGAATTCCTAGTTGTGGAGCCTTGCACCGGACTCTGAATGTGAAGCACTGGTCTCTGAGGCTCAGTTTTCTCTGTCCAGAGTCTTCTGTGGATGTCTTCACTGCAGGCTATCCTGGAGATGGCTCCTGTCTGTCCCCTCCTATCTCAGTGACATACCTCATGTCTATTTAGACAGACACTCCATGTCCAGTGTCCTGGGGACCACACTAATCCTCTGAAACACCATCTTTATGGCCTCACAGTAGCTGTGCTGCATCCAGTAAATTGTCCCTATTCCAGTGCTCCCAGCAGATTCTGGGAGGCTGTGACTACTGACAGTCTTGTAAAGCAGGCCTGCAGGCAGGACCTGCAAGCTGCCATCCCACGCCACTGTGATTTACATCTGCAGGTGCCATGCCAGCACCTGTTAGGAGTATATACCTAGTGAGTTTTACTTTTGAACCATAAAAATGGATAAATCTGCCACCCATAAAGCTTTATTTATTGCTAAGAGTTCATTATATATGCATGAAAAACCAGCTAATTTAACTCGTTGGCAGTTACTTCCTGCTGAAGGTTGGATTCAGGACTGGAATTTAGGTTTAAGTGGGGGCAAATGAGGTGAGCTTGAGAGTGTGGGAATCACAGACAGGTGGTAAGGTGCTGAAGGTGGAGGTGCAGGGCCTGGCCCATGTGTGACTCTGGGTTAGTCACCTAGTCTCTCTTACCCTCAGTTTCTCACCTGTCAAATGGGAATAATCATACCTTCTGAAACCTGTTATAGCGATTAAGATAATATGATGTTTCATTAAGCAAAAGAAGCTGACCACTAAGTTAGATACAGTTTTATTTTATGCATCACTAAAAAAGATAAAATGCTTTCACTGAAACCAAACTTCATGCTTTTTATCACTTAGAATATTTATTTTATGCTTACTGAAAGAGCTTTTTTAAAATTCATTTAGACCTAAGATTCTATCATATATCACACATTCGCATGCATTCAAATGAGCATATAAGCAAAATACATCGATGGAAAGATTCCTGAACCCTTTCCACATTCAAGAGTTCAATTTCTCTGAATCAATTTTGACTCAGTCATCAATGTCTGTACTTTTCCACATAATCTTGTCCTTTGTGCCACCAAGTTGGGTTCACACTATAGTGATTCTTGTAAGAGTTCTCAATTTGCATCCCCAGCACTTTTTATTTTTTCTTTCAAGCTACATGTTCCACAAATCTCAATGCTGGGAGTTTTCAAATGTACCAGGAAGTGTCAATGGAAGGTTTGCAGACTGCAACCAGGGTTCCAATTCCTTCTCTGAATGGTCTGTGAGCCAGGTGTTGATTGAAATATGGGAGTTGTCCTTGCCCATCAGGTATCCTCACCAAGCTACAGCATGTGTAGTGACAGTACCTGACCTCCATGCCTGCCCAGCCTGGCCAATAGCCACTGCTGGACTCACCCCCATTTCAGAGATGTTAAAATGGGAAGAGAAGGTGTGTCTAAAGTCCATCAAATGAGCTAGATGAGAAATACTTGTCAGCGAGTCTGATATACGAAATGGACATTGGGTTCATGAGTCGTACACCAGGCAGTAGTAGTTGCTTGGGTTGCCAGAATTAAGTGCCACAGACTGGGGAGCTGAAACCACAGACACGTATTGCCTTATAGTTCTGGAGGGTGGGCTGGTTGCTTCTCTCTTTGGGTTATGGATGTCACCTTCTTGCCATATCCCCACATGGTCTTGCCATGTCCTCTCTGTGTGTCATCTGTATCCCAATCTCTTCTTCTTATAAGCACACCCATCACTTTGGATTAGGGCCCATCCCAGTGACCTCTTTCCACTTATTCACCTTTCTATAGATCCCATCCCCAAATATAGTCACATCACGTGATGTACTAGGGGTTTGAACTTCAGCATAGGAATTTGGAGGGCACACAGTCAGCCCATGACACAGGCTTAGTGTGGATTCTTTGCAAATAGGGTCTCCTGTCTGTCTTATTTGCCCTTACCGGGTGATAACTTTGTTTGCATTTTACTGATCAAGAAACTGAAAGTCCAGGATGTGAAGTTTTGATCAGAGATCACAGGGCTAGTGGGGAAGAGCTGAATTTCAACTCCAGGAGAAAGAAGACTTGTTGTAGGACATCCTGCTAATTCCTCTCTAAAATGTGCTTTTTGGAGCCTGAAGGAGAGTCCTGCTGCAAGGTTGGCCAGGGGAGGGAGGCGGTCTGACTTCCTGCCTGTTCCTCCTTCCCTACATTAATTAGAGTCCTTTCCATATCTGCCCAAGCTCCCTTGTAAACTTTCATTTGAAGAAAGGGTGGCTGAACAGAACAATTTGATCACATCAGGATTGCATGGTGTTTTAATCTCCTAGGGCTGTTGGACCTCGGCCACAAGCTCGGTGACTTAAAACATTATTCCCTCACAGTTGTGGAGGCTGGAAGTCTGAAACCAACATGTCTGTGTGGTCACACCTTCTCTCTATAGGCTCCAGGGGAAGATCCTTCCTTGCTTCTACCTAGCTTCTGGGCATGGCTTATAATCTTTGGCACTCCTTGGCTTGTAGATGCATCACTTCAATTCCTGCCTTTGTCATCACACACAACCCCCGCCTCCCTTCTGTGTGTTTTTCCCATAAGGATAATAGTATTGAATTCAGGGTTCACCTCAACCCAATATGACTTCCTCTTAACTAGTTATGTCTACAAAGACTCATTTCCCGAATAAGATGACACCCACAGAGACCTGCGGTTAGGCTTTCAACACGTCTTTTGAAAGACCACGATTCAAACAGTAGCACGTGGCATCACTGAGTGGGAGCCAGTATCCTGGATGAGCCCCTGTGCACAGATGGGGGACACTGAGGCAGAGAATGGAGAGGGTGGAGAGGTGCCCAGGAGTTGGAGATGGAGGGGGAAGGTCTAGGTGTGAACTGGGCTGCCTTCAGTTTTGGGGGAATGGCATAACTTGCTGGCTGATAAAAAGGCTGGATGTGAGCTGCCTTTCCGTGCTGTGCACATTTCCCCAGCCCACCTTCTCCCTCCCAAGCCTTTACTCCAAACATTTTCTGGGGAAAGAAGGCAGGGTCCAGCGTGGTTGGTAAACATCAGGACGTTTTTCTCCTGACTGCTGAGGCAGAAGTCCTTGAAGACAGCAGGGGGCTCTGCTTTGAATCTGTGGCATAACAAAGTTTAATTCTTTCATAATCCTTTGTGAGGGGGCTTCCAAAAATACCGCATCCGTAAGCTGTTTTCATTATGGATGTTAGTTGCTCAAACCTTGACTAATTCAGGTTTCTTTAGATTCCAGTGGAGTTTTTCTTTTTCTTTCCTGGCTTCCTCTGATGTCAGGCCAAACACAAATTTGCATAGAGGATATGAGTCCCACATTCTCCTGGCATTCTATCCAAACAGCCCTGGGAGTATATTAATAGCCTGGAGTCAAGGTAAAAATGGTTATTTATATGTGTAGGTGATGGCTAAAGTACACCCTCTAGTAATTATTCACAATTAACAGGCACTTCAGCAAATGAACAAAATCTGTTCTTAATCCATTGAGGCAGCAATTCTTTATCCAGAACTCATGTAGCTGAAACTTCTGGTTAACCAGCCCTCCCTCACAGCTCCAGAACAAAGCTAATTAGAGATTATAATCCTGACCTTCAGGCTCCTTCCAGAGCCTGAAGGGTACTTGAATCATCAATAAAATATAATATGTTCAGTAGAGTCTCAGTTGACAAGAATAATAGAGTTGAAAATTAGTGAACTGTATGTACCTGTTAACTCTGTGCTCGCTGAAAGCCAGATGGGCACTCTCTTGTAGGGAGCTCTTGCCAGCTTGGTCAGAGAACAGGGCTTGTTTTTTCTTCTTTCATCACGAGCAGCAGTCTGTTAAATGAGTGAAAACCTCATATATTGACTGTGTACATGTTATAAAATGTTGGCTGAGTCAGGATCCTCGAGAGACACATGAATTTTATGTCCACTTGTGTGATCTGCTACATTTCTGCCACTCTGTTCTTCCCTCGCTCTGTAAATTCAATTGGGCAACAGCCCTGTCAGTGGAGCTTTTAAAATGTATCCAAAATCAGGCTGGATTTGACCATTCCACAGATCTCACCCTGGTCCCAACCACTACTTTCCCTTACTCGCATGACTTCTGCAGTCTCTGTTAACAGAATCCCTGTTTCCCTGCATCTTGTCACACTTAGAATACAACACAGTCTCCTTACAAAGACCTCACAAGGCTAGATCTCTGATCTCGGCCTCTGCCGTTGCATACTCCCTTGCTCTGTCCCAGCCACCCTGGCCTTGCTATGCCTCAAGTCTGCCAAACTCAACCCTGCTATGACACTTCTGCACAGGCTATTTTCTCCACCTGGAATGTTCTTTGCTCACACGCTTTCTTGGCTCATTCTTCCATTTTATTTGGATTTCTGCTCAAATATCACCCATCAGAGAGACTTCCTTGGCTGCTATATCTAAAATACTGGTCCCATTCTTTCAGTTTTGTGTTTCCTTATGCTGCTGTGGTGTTGCACAGAGCATGTAACATTGCTTCATTATGCATAATCCTGTTTGTAAATATTGACTTAATTAACTCTTAACCGGAAGGGGTAGCAGCTTTCATGGAGTAAGCTCTCACAGTGTGCCAGGAAGGTCCCTAGAACACTACAGGTATGAACTCATTGAACCCTCCCAACACTGCTCTAGGTGGAGGGTGCTGGGCAGTCCTGGTCAAACAGCTGGAACCAGGGATATTTTCTCCCACTAGTCCCTTCTCAGCATTAGGCATTTGCCCAGCCTGCTAGAATTTGATCTCTGTGGGGACCAGATCAAACTCACCTCCATTTCCTACAACAGTGCCTGGCACATGGTAGCTCCTCAGTAAATAACTACTGATTTAATAAATAAACTAGGAGTTTAGAACCATCAAGGCAACTTGGTAAGGTGTTCAGTTACACACACACACACACACACACACACACACACACACTCCTAGAGGGAGAAAAATTCTAAGAATTTTCCAACCAGCAGGTGCAGTACTTATGTGAAATGAATGGCAAGACTTCATAGAGGCATATGAATGCTGACAAATAAATGAGGAGGCATATCATGTTTTTGGATGAGGAGAGTTAACATTTTAAAGAAAACAATTTTCCCCAAGCTATCTCATAAATTGAATGCAATTTCAACCCAATGCCCTTAGGAGTTTATTGTATAAATTGACAAAATTATTCAAAAGCTCATCTGGAAAAATAAATGGGGGAAAAACCACCAAAGAATTTTTGGAAAAATAATACCAGTGAGAAAAGAATTTCAATGTCCAGATTCTAATATGTATTATAAAACTATAATGATTGAGATAGTGTATTCCTAGGGCAGTAATACACACAAAAAATCAGTGAAACAGAAGAGTAAACTTAAAAAGAGAAAAACCAGTGTATTAGAATTAACTGTAAGAATTGGGTTATAATTCCTAAGGTAAAATAAATATTCACAAATCTGTACCGATATAAATACAAGTTTTCTTTTTTGGGGAGAGGGGAGAAAAGACGCCTCTTCTTCACAGAGGAACTCCAATTACTAAATGTGGAGGGATGATGGAAAGAGAAAATTGCCATTAGGCAAACATTGCAAAAGGAATTGTTGCCGACAAGTTATCATTGGTGGAGGCTAAAATTAGTAGTCGGAAGTATGATGGGAGACAAGATATTTGCATGATGCCTGAGTATTTCCCCATGAGATGTTTACTAATTAGCAAGTGCCACAGAATAATAACACAATGAGGAAACCTGGCAAGGATCACCTTAACTGAGTGATCGAGGTTAATATCATATGTAATGAGACATGTGGAGATTCTGTACCCCTGATGTGACGCACCGAGTAGGACAGAGCATCACTTCTATACTATTATTGCTGCATATGCAGGACCTCACTATTTCTCAATGAAAAAACATGAGAAAAACTTAAACTGAGGATCATTCCACACCATAGCTGACCAGTGATCTCTCAGAGTGTCATTGGTCTCAAAAGATAACCAAAAACTGAGCAATTAGCAGATGGGTGCTGAGAAGATATGATAAGTAAAGGCACTGTAGGATTTTGAATGGAATCCTAGGTCAGAAAAACTATGGCAAAAAGCAATTGAAGTCCACGGATTAGTTTATACTGATATTAATTTGTACTGATATTAATTTTCTGGTTTTAATAATGGTGCTATGGTTCTATAAGTGTTTAATATTAGGGAGAGCTGAGTGAAAGGTGTATGGGAATGCTCAGTTCTATGTTTGCCAATTATTTTAGTATCTAAAATTATTTCAAATTAAAAGCTAA
The DNA here is from genome assembly GCA_004363535.1 of Dasyprocta punctata. NCBI lineage: Eukaryota > Metazoa > Chordata > Mammalia > Rodentia > Dasyproctidae > Dasyprocta > Dasyprocta punctata. The sequence continues at coordinate 53,731 of RJWM01002383.1, read as the reverse complement.
AAAATAAATCACTATAAAAGCAAAATAGGAGAAATAATGGAGTATTCAGTTAACAGTAGTTGGGTAGTTAGTTAACCATTTGGAGAAATATATAATTTTATTCTATATCATATGTTTTACTTATAAAAACATAACTTATACCACATATCAAAAATTAATTCCATATGATTAAGTATCTCTAAGCAACAGATAATGATGGAAAGTTATATATTCTTTTTATAGTCAAGTAAGAGGAATTGAGGTTGAATGATACAATACTTGAAAATGAATTTCTCATTTATCCTCAATAATTAGAAATGAGTTAATGTTGTACTACTATCTTAATTTTTACATTTATAGTTTAGTAATTTATATTTATGTTAATTATATTTTTCTAAAAAGTAAGTTACTTTCTATACTTTTTTAGCAATCTTACCTTGGGGTATCCTTGTTGGTTTTCAGGTAAAGGTTAGAGAGACTTAGGTTCAAAACTGAGCCCCATTGCAAGTTAGCTTGTATCTCTAAGTATGTGTTTAGAAACTAATTCATTAGACTAGTATTTGTCAAGTCACTTTCATGGTCATGACATTATATTTCTATTCTGTTTTTTTAATGCTTTTGTTCTCTATTAATTCATTCATAAACTGGAGATGATGGTCTCCTAAGCTTGTTGACAGATGATATGAGGGCATATTGCAGTCCTTGGAACAAATTCTGCTATACTGTGGGAACTCATTTAATGTTGGTGTTTCCTGCATCCATAGATTAGGTACTACTTCGAATGTCAGTAATCACACATAATCACCTAAATTATGAAAACTAATATTTAAGAGCACGGTATAGTAATTAAGAAAGCCTGTACTCTGGAAGTAGATCAGGTTGAAATTCTAGCTCTTTGACATGCTAGCTGTGTGACTCTGAGAGAGTTACTTAAGCTCTCTGTGCCTTGTTTTCTTGTCCCACAAATTGAGAATAACAATAGGATCTGCTTCATGAGTGTGTTATAAAGATCAAATGGGTTAAGGTTTGAAATGCGCTTGGAACTATACCTGGTGCATACTAAGTACTATAGAAAGGTTTGTTAAACAGAATACATATTATATCTGGTCTTTTAAGATAGATCATGGCAGCAAAAAAGCCCTGGGCTCTACACTGAGACTGGGGAAAGGTACCCTCAGTTATCTCTCTGTAAAGGCCTGGCCAGCCCCTGGGACTCAGCCCATGCCTTTGGCCTTGGGCCTAGAGATAAAAAAATTTCATTCACAAGAAATACACAGCAAAGCCACAGGCTGGCGAGGGTGAGGGGAGGGTAGGGATGGTCAGGGAAGAGAGATGGAAACTTGGCCATTTCATTAGAACTGTAGCAGATACAAGGATAGTGGTTTTAGACAGCTTTGCCAATGAATTATTAACCTTAACCCTTTGCCATTATAGCTGCAGAATAAATCACGTTGGGTTAAATAACAAGCTTGCAGATAACGAAAAGGGAAACAGGAGGTTACTCCTTAACCATGGAAACAATTCCCCATAGTTCACGTAGTGGTTCATAGAGATGCTAACAGATTGTTTCCCTCACAGAGAAAGGAGATTGCCCAGCAGCAAGAAAGTTCATGAAGGGCTTCAGGGGACAGCAGGACACATGTGATCCAGACCCAGGGCTGGTGTTCAGCTGGTATTCTCTGCTACAGGAAACCTCTAGGGCTCTATTTTGATTGCTCCTGCCCAGGCCTATTTGCCATTTAATATTTTTGTTATCATTTCTGTTTGGGACCATGCTGATGTGATTATAAACTGATTTTTCCATGCACTGGTAGATAATTACTTGAAATCTGAAAGATATGAAAAAAAATCTGTTTGCTTTGTTCAAGGCACTGGCTGCCAAGTAACCATTTAGCTTCTGAACTTTGACCCAACTTAGTGACTGTAACTTTACTTTTTCTTTGTCACTTACACAGTTCATTCAGACATAACTGTGTGTTTGGCTTAATTCTGCAGGCAATTTGGATGAAACTTGGCCATTGTCTTAAGCAATGAGGATGCTGTAGTGTTCCTACCTTTCCAAAAATTATAAATGAAAAATCACTAAGCCACATGTACAAATACACACAACACAAGATCACAGGATTCAAAATTTGAGGAATATACTAAAGTCAGTGTGAAAAACAGAGCCAGCTCTCTTTATAACTGTGGAAGAAGGGTGAGTGCTGAGACACGAGAACCACGTCTTGAAAGTCTAAAGTTCTGAGGTGAAGAGGAAAGACATAGTAGCCAAAAATATCTTTGATGAATCTTTGCTTTATGAACAAAAGAGTGACTCTGTGAGGTATATTAGAGATCTAGGGAGCTGTCATCTTCTCAGTCTTCCGGGAAACATGTACAATGTAGGAGAGTTCAGTGAAGGAACTGTTTACAAGGATGGGACAATGTATCAGTCAGTGGTCACTAGAGACATAGATTTAATGCAAGATTTAAAAATGTGTAAAAATTTACAAGACTGGCTTATTTTGTTGGGCGTCTCTTACTCGATTGACACAATCAGTTAACTGGCAGCTGGCGATGGGGTGATCCTTTGTGTCCCAGGTCTTAAGGATCAAGGGGAGGAATCAGTTTCTGGAACTTGGAGAAAGGTTCAGTTCACTTGGTCTGGATTCAGCTGAACTTAGCTATAAATCCCATTCGCAAAATCAGTAAGTCAGGGGAGAACCTTCTTCCACAAATAGAATGATTCCAACATGTGTTCTATAGTGGTTCCCAGTGAAGCTCAAATCCATGTAGCAGGTGGCTTGATAGTGAACTTTTTAGTGATTGCCTGCTCTGAAGGACACCAAGGCTTAACTTTGTGAAGAGGGGAGACATGTGGGGAGGGCTGCCTGAGTAGAAGGACACAGCCAGTTTGCACTCCCCTTGGAAGGACAGAGCTGGGAGAATAATGATAGCAATACCCAATCATGCATCCTAACAACTGCATCCCTTTCTTTGAAAGCTTTCTTAAAGTACACTCACAAGGTAGGGCAAGGTTCGGGGACATCTTTCCATCTCTTGACTGGGATGTTTTCAATTATCTCTGCCTTCTGGTATTGACACTCATGTTATCCTCACTCTTAAATGAGAGCTGGGCTTTTGTTTTTTTTAACTTAGATTTTTTTTTATTAGTACATGTTTGCAGTACATAATGATCACCTTTCTTGAGGGGATTGGTATATGTACATAACACATCTTAATTCTTTTTCCATCCCCTTCCCCTTGGGAGCTTATTGACTCCCTAGTAATGAATAAAATATGGTTGAATTCATGCACATCTCTTTTAAGATTTATTATAAGAGGAGCACGGTTTTCATCTTGGGTATATTCTCTCTCGTTTTCTCACTCACTCCTTCTAAGGAAGCCAGTTGCCGTGTTGTGAGCTGCTTATGGGGAGCCCACACAGCAAGAAAGGAGGGCCCTTTGCCAACAGCAAGTGAGGAGCTGAATCCTGCCAGCAACCACGAAGGGGCCTAGAAGTGAATCCTTCTCCACCTAGGTGAGCCTCTCAGTGAGACTGTTGCCCGGGCTGACAGTTAACTGCAGTCTTCTGAGATGAGATACAATAAGCCACAGGCATCCTGCTATGTTGTACCGGCAACATCTGATCCACAGAGACTGGAAGATGTCAGCATATGTGTTATGTGAAGCTGATAAATTTGGGGGAAATGTATCATAAAGCAATTGAAAACTAATAAACAATTTGTCTTCCCTACATTCCTACTGGCATTTTCTCCACTTCCAAAATATCCATTTGCACTTGAATCCTTGATTCAAGGTCTGTTTCTGGGGGAAGCTCAAAGTTCTATTTCTGAGGGAGCTCAAATTACACGCATGCATGCACGCGGAAATGCAGGTCCAGAGAGAGGAAGGGATTCCTGAGATGGTAAAAGAGATAGAATTCGGACAATTGGACCCGAGTCTGTGAGCAGCGCACCACTTTCACTTCTTACTGGGGGGAGCACTGGGAGAGAAAAGGTGAGGAACAAAGTGGCTGTGGGGTTTGACGTCAGAGTACCTCGCTTCAAATTTGACCCCTCCCAGTTCTTCTGGGATGGTGACTAAAGTGTTTAGTACTCCAGGGACTAAGTTTTCTCATCTGGAGAATTCTGAGAACCAACTCAAATGCCTGGTGCATTAAAGGAATTACAGCCCATGACCGGGGCTTTGGAAACATGTGACTTCCTGTAAATGTGAATCGTTATCATGGATCAGGTGACCGTAGGTGCCACTATGGCCAATAACAGGAGTAGGAAGGTAACCCTGGAGTGATGTGCCTTCGAAAGGGTTTGTCACTGCCTTCTGAACTTCCCAGGCCTGATGGGCTGAGTAAGTTCTTTTCTCTCTCGAGTGACTGCCGACTGAGTGCTCTCAGAAAGCAGGCAAGCAGGCAGCAGCCCAGCCCGCTCTCAGCAGTACTCTCTCCAACAGAACTATTGTGTCCCAAGGTCCTTTTAAAATAATCCTATTCTGAGATGTTTATATACAAACTGGGGAAAGAATGGGCGTATTATGCACATAATGGAAAATGTTCATAAATAAAACGGCGCCATTTATCATCCATTTCCAAGGCTGCTCCGTAGGCTGCAGCAGTCAGAGCCAGGCCTGGGTGCACTGGGACTGGCTGGATGGCCTTTTCTTGGGGTTTTGTTGGGCCCTGTCAATCAGGCTTTTTGGGGAAAGGCCTGTGCTTTGTGCTGCGGATTCTGAGTCTGCAGAGTGTTAGGAGTTTTTCTGCAGCACTGCTTATCTTCTCTGTCAATGGGGCCTGGCTACCTCTAGCAGACAGAAGATCTACTTTAGGAAAATCATTTTTCTTTGTAATCAAGGATTATAACATGTTTCAGTGAATTCTTCAAAATCATTCATCATCCTTGTTGAGAGTCCATGGGGTAGGAGGGAAGAGTTGTATACAGCACATTACACACACACGCACACACACACACAGCAGGTTATTGTCAGTTATTGGCAGTTTTTGCTGAATGCGTGTACACAATCTCAGGGCTCAAGGCTCACTTGTGCAGAATGGTAGGAGAGTATTAAGAAGGCACATTGAGAGCAACAAAGAAAGAACACATGTGCGAGTGCTGACTATGTGCCAGGGACAGTGTGGAGAATTCTATCTCCATGATTTCATTTTATGTCCACAGTAGTCCTGAGAAGAAAACAGCATCATTATTTTCATTTGATGGATGATAAAACTGAAGCTCAGAGAGGTGAGGATAGTGTACCAACATCACACAGTTGGTACTAGAAAAGGGATTCAAGCCATTATTACTCCATGATATAACTGTGCCTCCCAAATGATCCATTAGTTACAGCAAAGATTACTGGAGAAATACATGTGCAGCTGCTGAGAGGAGAAACTCCCCTCCTTTCCACCTTCTCAGTATATGAACACTGCAGGTACAGTCCATTGCAGAAGCACGATCATTGCTTGGCAAATACTTGCTTTCCACGTGGCTGCTTGGGAAGTGGGTAGTTCCTTGTTCCTGGGAGTGGCTATGTAGTTGCATTGTTTGGTGGAATATTCTTGGGGTTGATAGAAGCAGAGAATAATGACATGCTTGCCTTTCTGGGCTCCTATCCTCCCTGAGAAGATTGTTTCAGCAGCTGGTTCAAGTGGAATGAAAAACACTTAAAGTGGATTTGGATCCACTTAAGATGGAGGCTAAGCCTGTCTGAATCCAGCCTAAATCAGTTGACTCCAGCTGACACTGCAAATAAATGAATGAGAAAAAGATGTTGTTGCTGTTTGCCTTGGTACTTGTGGTTGTTTGTTATACAGCAAAAACCGGCTAACATAAGAAGTGTAAACCAGAAACACAAAAAATCTTAAGTTAAACCTCAAATTTGGCTATGCTGTTCTTCAGGACTCTGCTATTCCTGAGAGACTCACCTTGCTTGAAAGGAACTAGGGTAACTTTTTCCTATTGTGGAACATACAAGGGCAACTTATGACCCAGAGGGGCTTTTATGCCCTAACAATATCAAGAGGCCTTTTACAAAACAAGATGGCTTGGTATTGGTCAGGACAGAGGAGTCACTCATTGCGTCTGATTATCTTTCCACGCCAGGGTAACTAAATGCCAAGCTCTGTTCTTTACTCCAAAGTGTTGGTCTATGGGCTGAGAGGGATGTGGACAATAAGTATTATTTAGAATTAAAGGAAGTCAAACACACAGAGAGGAGAATAAAACAATGGTTACTAGGGACAGAAAGGGAAAGAATTGGGGAGATGGATGTCAAAGGATACCACGCTGTGGCCAGGTAGTACTCACAAGTCACAGGACTGCGCTTAATATTGTATTGTATTTGAGATATTTCCTAAAACAGATTTTAGGTCTTCTTGGCACATATACAGAAAGGGTAGCTACCTGAGATGATGGGTATGTTAATTTACTTGGCTAGAGTAACTATTTCACTATGTATATCAAAATACCACATTGCGTATTCTAAATGTGTATAATCAAAGTACATAAGTAAAGGAGGCTGGAATGCCGTGGATTCAAGTGGCTGCTTCCTGCTTGGTGGGGTCAAGAGTACTGGTTGGGCATCCTCAGGGAAGGAGGCTGAGCAGCCTGATACCTTAGACTACATCCGACTGCCTGGGATCCACTCCAGTTTACCAGCTCTGTGGCCGTGGGGAGATTCTTAATTTTGTTGAGAATCTCAGTTTTTCCAACTATAAAATGGACACAAAAACTGTCCCTAGCTCATTGGGCTGGTGAGACAAACATGGAAGGGGCTGGAACAGATGTGTCAGGGCCCTTCTAATACTCCCTGTCCCTCTGTCACCTGCAGGTTGGTCTGGTTATCCTGTACATGCCATGGCCTCTCACCTCAAGTATCTGCGATTCTCTCTGCCCCAAGTATTCTTCAAGTCACAGGCAGATGCTCAGCTCCAGCATGGGGTGCTCAGACTGTGAGGGAGTTAATGTCCTAGGAGTGACTCTCAACCAATGGGGGATGAGTTTTGGTGGATAAATACCCCAGCGTTCTCACCCTCCGTGGAATAATTTTTAAGTGTGTAACAGTCTTCCAAAATGTCCCCAGTAATACTGAGTCCCAGTTGCTCACAAAGATGGCCTACTCATGTCTGTATCCTTTATTAACTTATGTCTCTTCCCTGTCTCATTTGCTCTTCCTGTGCTTCCTGAAATCACCTCCCAAATAAATTGCACAATGCTAAATCTTTGTCCCAGTGTCTGGTTTGGGGAAATCCAACCAAAACAGACTAAACACAAAGCCCAATGTTGTAAGTGCTATTTACTATTGTATTCTTGTAGTGTTAGCTCCACTGCATGGTTCTGCAGCATTCCTGTCACATCCATAGGTTTCTTGCATTCTTTCTTGGTTTGTGCACATGCTTTGGAGAGCAGGAACTCTGGATGTAAGCTGAAGGGTGGCTGGCCCAGAGGGCCTCCCCCCGTGAGTTCTGGTTTCCACACCAACCGCAGATATTTCCCAAAATCTCAGGAAGCCAGCACTGACAAGAGAGTATCATCCCTGTTGGATACAGCTCATTCTTGAGATTAAGAGCATCTATCAACTCCAGGCACCAGAGAAGGTAGTTGGGTCTCAGTTTCCTCCTCTGCACAAGGGAAATAATTAAAACATAAACTTGTTCAGATGATTCAATGAGTTAATGCCTCTGAAATGTTTATTACAGTGATCAGTGCAGAAAGAAGACTAAAACAACAAACAAAAACCAAAAAAAAAAAAACACAAAATAAACAAACAAACAAAAAACCCCAGCAGCTAGAGATATTCTCTACATCATCCTTCTCCTCGACATCATGGGAAATGCCAGGCTCAAAGATGCACTGGTTGGAGCTTCGCAATCTGCAGTCCCACCTGCCGTGGGCTGTAGACACAGAGAAGGAGAGGGCCCAGGTGAGGCTCTTGCTTTCATATCAACCTTTCTTGTGAAGTTTCTGCCAATGGTAGCATTCACTGATCAAATATTTATCAGACCAACAATGTGCCTGCATCACTGAGCAAAGATAAGAATGGCGCACATCGTTCTCTTACAAAGCTTGTGGCCTAACGCTGTGGTACATTAGAATCTGTGCTATTTGAAGGATGTTTTCAGGACTTTGGGAAAAGTTGATTCAGGAAGTTTCACATGAAAAGGCCCCGGTCTCTCTTTTTTGATACATAAATAATCATATTAATCATTAACATTTATTGATGCTTTCTCTGAGGCGGGCAAAGTTTTAAGTAGTTTACGTGAATTAACCCAATTGATCCTATACTGGTTGAGACCCTGTACTAATGTGGGCTATAAGCATGGACTATAATTACCACCCCCATTTTACAGATAAGAATCCCAGAGATCCACAACTGGGATCTCATCTTACTAAAAAGTTTTTGCACTTCAAAAGAAATCACCAACAGAGTGAAAAGAAAACCCACAGAATGGGAAAGAATTTTAGCCAACTGTCCCTCAAAGGACTTATGTCCAGAGCATATAAAGAATTGAAAAACACCAGGCCCCGCAAATTCAAAACCAATCCAAAAATGGGCATCTGAGATGAACACACACTTCTTAGATGAAGAAATACAAATGACAAATAAATACATGAAGAAATGCTCAACATCACTGGTCATTCGAGAAATGCAAATTAAAACAACATTGAGATTCCATCTCACTCCAGAAAGATTGGCTACCATCAAGAAGTCAACTGATAACAAATGTTGGTGGGGTTGTGGGGAAAAAGGAACTCTTCTCCACTGTTGGTGGGAGTGTTGACTGGTGTGGTCACTGTGGAAAACAGTGTGGAGATTCCTCAAAAAACTAGGATTGGAAGGGCCATTCAATCCAACTATTCCCCTTCTGGCTATTTTCCCAGAAAAATTGAAAGTGTCATGTCACAGTGATATATGTGCACCCATGTTTATAGCAGCGCAATTTGTGATAGCTAAATCTTGGAAACAACCAAAATGCCCATCAACCGCAGAATGGATGAAAAAGATGTGGTATTTTTATGCAATGGAATATTACTCAGCTATAAAAGAGGATGATCTTGAGGCTTTTATAGGTAAATGGAGGCAACTTGAGACTATACTTATAAGTGAAATAAATGACTCACATTTGCAAATATTGTATTGTCTCCCTAGTGTAAAAAATAAATAATAATAAAAAACTGAAAGAGTAATAAGATCCAAAATGTACAATAGATATTGTAATAGCCAAAGGGAAGGAAAGTGCTCTTGGTGTGATGAACTGAAACAAAACCTATGTATATATAAAAATTAGTTGGGACAGTTAGATAAAAAGAAAAAGAGAATGCTTATTATTTGATATTTGGATCCAATTTTGCATTTCGAATTACATTTTTTTGTTTCTGCTTGAAAAAAATAGGTCTTGAAATCTTTAATTTCTCTGTAATGTTTTCTAGTTTTCTGTATATAGATCTTATAAATTTTGTGATGAGATTTATCACTATTTCATATTTTGATGCTCTTGTAAAATTTTTTGTTTTGTTTTTGTTTCTCACCATTAAATACAGTTGCTTTTCAATAAAAAAAAAGAAAAAAGAAAGTGCTCAAAATTAAAGAACAGCTGGGATAGGGGAAAGGAGAAATGGAAGAAAGGGAAAGATTTTATGTATGTAGGTATATATATATATAACTGTATGTATGTATAAGTGTACAAGATAGATAACTATACTGCTAATTCTGTTAGAATACTTTGTGTTATTATTTGATTGATCATTTTTTTATGCCTAGATCTTGTAACTTGAACGAACTGCTTCTAAAATAACAATATGCAATATATTAACTAGTGTTGATTTCTTAGTTGTTTTGAAATTCTGAATTATTTCTACCCTTTTTTATGTTTTGCTTTAAAAAAAATTTATGAAACAAAACAAAACAAAAAAAGAATCCCAGAGATGCCATGCAGCTTTCTGGGAGTCACAAAGTTTATAAGTGGGGGCAAAATGAGATTTGAATGTGACACAGTTTGTATTTGAAGACTTTAGTAACTCAGGGGAGCTACACTTCTGAACTTTCAGGGTTCTCTCTGGGGGATTTTTGAGCAACTTTAGCTAATGATGTTGAGGTTGATTCTGTGTCTTTGACTCCTTCCTGCACTCTGTTGAGTTGCACTCTGAGTTTGGGTTGATTTTCAGGGAAATTGAGTTAATCTGTGCAGGTACAACTATATGATGACGCTTTCTTGGCCTCCTGGGGACAACCCTGTTGCTTTTAAGCGTGATGAATTTATTCTGGTTTCATAGGGCATACTGGACCAACCAGTTAACAATTTCCCTCCTAGATGAGGGTTTTGAACTTTTTTCATATTGTGGTAGGCACTATTTGGTGTCCTGCCAAGGTTTCCCCTTACTGATCACAGTTGCTGTGAGTGTTGGCATATTAGGGTTGCCATATTTCATAGAAATATTTTAAATAGAAATATTTTACCTGGAAACTCCATTGATTCTCCATAGAAATGTTCTTGATTTATTGGAGCAACTCGCATTCATCCAGTGACTGACTAGTGGGGAAGTGTGGAAAACTGGTCTTGTGCGACAGGGCAGAGACAGCTACAGTTCATTCTCCAGCGCCCCCTTGGAAAGGCTACTTGAGATCACAACCTTTTCTCTTCCTTTTCAAGTTTCCCTTGAGAGTTTTTTCTCACTACTCACATGGTTCTGAATCCTTGCTTCAGGCTCTAATTCTAGAAAATCCAGATATCCTTGAGAATGTGGTGAAAACTCTAGACCTTCTCCATGAGAAGAAGCACAGTTGCACCTACAACTAAGCACAATCAGATAATTTTAGGGATTCTCCTTGAGGGCTGCCTCTTGCTCCATTGTGTCCCCCAAACTTTCTTTCTTTCTTTTCTCTCCTTCTCTTTCTTTCTCCCACCCTCCTTCCTCTCCCACTGCCCCCTCTCTATTGCTGGTAGCTAGGGATTGAGAGTCACCAAGATAGCAGGAGGGCTAGCACGAAGTTAGCACTACAAATTATGAATGTGTGTGGGGTTTCTTTTAGCCCACATAATTTCCATTATTATCAGAAAGTCTATGTGTAAATGAAAACATTACCAGTGAAAGGAAGTTGTCAGTTGAGTGTCATGATAAGAAATAATAGTTGAAAGGATATTAAAGAAATATGTCTGATGAAGTCACCTTTATATATAAAACCCTTCAAAGGCTTCTCATTAATTTCCTGATAAAGATCAAAGTCCTTGACGATGTGTTTAGGGCTTTCATGGACGAATCTTCCCACAATGATAGTTTTATCATGAGTTACTTTCCCATTTCATCCCCATGCTATGGCCACATTGGTGTCTTTTAGTCTTTCCAACTTACTATGTTCCTTCCTACCTCAGGGCCTTGTGTCTGTCACTTCCTTTCCCTGGACTACCTTGTCCAGTGTTCTTGGTCTTCTATTACTCAGTCACATCCTTAAGAAAGCTCTTCCTGACTTTCTAGACCACACTGATGCACTCTATTACTGGGTAACAAATCATCCCAACTTAGCTGTGTAAACATGCATTTCCTCATTTCCTCTCAGTTTCTGTGGTCAGAAATCTGGAAGTGGCTTGGCTGAGCAGTTTTGGCTTGGAGTCTCATGAGGCTGTGGTCAAAGCTGGAGGTCAGAGGTGCCATCATTTGAAGCTTGACTGGAGATGGAATTTGCTTCCAAGATCCCTCGCATGGCTCCTGGAAAGCCTCAGTTCCTCACCCAATGAGCCGCCCTTATCACTTACCGCACCAAGTATCTTTTCAATAAGGCAATTGCGGAGCAATTGATTCAGGAGGGCATGGGAGAGGGAGACACACACACACACACACACACACACAGAGAGAGAGAGAGAGAGAGAGAGAGAGAGAGAGAGAGAGCGCCACAGCTTTTTCATAATCTAACACAGTGGTACTTTAGTTCATGAAAAGCTTTTGTTTGCAAACAATTTGGTTCACAAGCAAAAGTATTTGACAAATTTAATTTTTGTTTGCAAACTCTGCCTTGGGTGGGAAAGATGGCTGTGGTCATCTTTCCCACACAAACACAAATGTGGCCATCTTTTCCAAAATCATAGGACAAATTAAGTTTGTGAACTGAGGTACCACTGTATGAGAAGTAACGTCCCATCACTTCTTTTTCCTAGAAATGAGTCACCACATAAAGCCTACACTCAAAGGAAGGGGAATTATGGATCCCCTTGAAAGGAGGAGCATGAAAGACTTTGTTGACATCTCTTTTAAAACTGTGAGAGTGATTTCACTGTATCAATATGGCTTTTCCCTTCCATGATTACTGGATTTGTAGTTGTCTGGGCCACACTCATTAAAAAGGAAGAGTCTTTTCTTTTTTCCCTTTTTCTTACCTTTGTGTCTCAGTACCCAACACATAGCACTTAATAAATATTTATTTAATGAATGAATAATCTTAATTTTTGTCAGTATAGTTTAAGAAAAATCTTTGACAAAAGAAGTCATGACCAATTTTTGTAGAGTATCACTGAATCTCAGGGTATAAGTGAACATTCTTTTTTTTTTTTTTTTTTTTTTTTTTGGTACCAAGAATTGAAATCAGGACCCTTGCACTTACCAGGCAGGCGCTTATGCCACTGAGCTATATCCCCAGCTATATGAACATTCTTGCAGCTGGCCTTTTAACTTCAGCCGGAGGGTGAGGCATGGAGTAAGGAGTTCATGATTTCTTTCTTCATTCATTAATCAATCATTTATTGAGCACTTATTCTGTGCCAGAACAAGTGCCAGGTTCTGAGGATGCAGAGATTAATAGCATCCATAATGCCTTTTATAAATTAAGGCATCCACGTTAGTGTATAAAGCAGTTTGATGCCTTTTGAATCATCTTCAAACACGAATGACAATAGGCAGCTGTATTAGAATCAGACCCCTTGGTATTGAGTTTGCAGAAGCTGTTTTATCAGCCCAGCATGTTGCCCCAGCAAAGTGCACTATTTACATTTCATTCCAAAGTGGTTGTGCCAACATCAGTCCTCTGGGCTTTCATACTTTTGGTCACTGTTTGCAAATGTATAAAAGGTTTTGTCAAAGGAGCTGGATAAAGATGGGTAGAGAATGGTGTTACATATGACTAGCAAAGATCTTAGAGTAGTTGATGCTGGGAAGCATTCTACTAAGGTCATGGGGGCATACGTGGAGAGTGAAGATGATGTGAAGAAATGGAATTGGTAAAGATGAAATAGCAGCAGAGCTGGGCTTTGGCTGAAATGAGTGCAGTGAATGAAGAGCCCTGGTCTGAGGCTCGGTTACCGTCAGTCTGGGTTTCCAGCTGCTACAGAGAGACACAGACTCCCTTTCCTGGGTCTCTGTGTCATCAGTTGTAAGATAAGAGCATTGGGTAAGACCAGAGGCTTTAAAATCTTTTTTTAAAATATGTTTTTATTTTTCCTTAGCATATCTCTTTTAGATAGCACTCGTAACACAACACAGACATGTAAAACAGGTAAGACTTGAACCTCACTTCTGAGAGCAGTAAGAATAGAGGCTGGATCCCACGCTGTTGGTACTTCTTCCAGTTAATTCCACTGAAGCTCAGAGCCTATTTTCCCTCTTCTGTGGTGGGCTGGAGGTGCTGGGGGTGTTAACTCCCCCAAGATAACCTGAACCAATAGGAAGATAACCTGAACCAATGAAAGTTGAGGTACTTATACTCCAGCACCCTTACCCTCAGGTTGGATGTCCTTGCTGTGTGCGTTGCAGGCTGGCTTCCTAGTTCCCTGAGAGGCACAGGGTCAGTGCCCACAGTGGCCAATCCACTGATAATATACTTTGGCTGCCTTCTATTCCCTTTCTTACTCCCCTACTTGTGATTCCTGGGGTCACCTCCCAAATACCCAGTTTGCACTGAAGTTTGTCTCTGGGTCATCTTCTTGGGGACCCAGATCAGGAAAGCAGGAAAACTCTCTTCCACTTCTTCACCTGCTTCAGACACCTCTGCAGGGCTCCTAGGCCCAGAGCAGTTTGTAAACTACTGGACTAGAAAAAAAAAAGCCTCTCTGTGTTTCCTTATGGCTGTGGCATTCCAAACTGTGCCACTTCTCTGCTTCAGTAGAACGTCATGCATTGAAAGCAGCTCAACACTGGTGGAAAGAACCAGGCTTTCTTTATAAACCCAAAGTCAGATTATGTTTCAGCTTTAGAAGGGTTATGATGAGCTAGCTTTCTCTTTTGGCCACTTGCTTCATGGAGTGAGGAAATGAATCTGTGCCAGTTGGCAGATACATAGGCCTCACGTAGGTTAGGGATAATGAAGCTTCAGTAGTTTTTGGATGGATAAAAATCCCCCCCTGCCCATTAGATAGGTGATTTTCTTTCCGATTCCTCTTCCAACTTTCACATGGAGGAGAAAGAGGCCCTTATGGGCGCTTCTCACCTGCAGCTGCAAAGAAGAAGAAGCTCAGAACCTCAAGCATGTGTGGGTGCCCATTCAAACCCCCACACTGACTGCTTCAGAGTACGATGTCTTGGCTTTCACTGTCCACGCTTGCTTTCTGGGGATTTCACAGTGCCCAGGAGCAGTTCTTAGACAGTGACTTATGAAGATGGGTGACAGCCACAGCCTGGATATCTTGTCCTTGAGGCAGGAACACCTGTACACCTGTGTGTATGACATTGTTCCCCAGAGCTCCCTTGGAATTAAGCTTGCAACACCTCCAGTGATAACTTGGTGCTGGGTGACTGACACTTCTTGCTTTGGCTGCCTCCCTTCCCTGCCTCACTTCCCCACTCCTCTACTGGTATTTTCTTGTGCCTCTTCAATAAATTTCAGGTATGAAAATCCTTATCTCAGAGTTTGCTTCTAGGAGACTCCAAACTAAAACATTTCCCAGACAAGCACTGGGTAGTTCCTGCTCGTTCCTCATTTGTTCCCAGAAGCCAACTATATTGGCCACAGCACTAGTTGAATGCTGTTGGGGTCTGGTGTGCCAAGAACTGCCCCAGGAAACCACCTTGGGCTAGGAGTGCAGGCTAAAGTACATGTGTTCTTCCTCTATGAGCAGCTCTAGGATACCTCAGGACTAGGATCAGTTCTGCTTCTGTGCTTGGATCCCGTATGTTAGGTGGCTTCCTTGGTCACCTACGGTCTCTGTCCATCACTATTGTGTCCTATGCACTTGCAGTAGCAAATGATGTAAAATTTTCCTACCTACATTTCCCCTTCCCCATCATGCTTGTTGACTTTGATTTCCTGTTCCTTCTACCTTAGGAAAACCCTATTCATCCTTAAAGAGGCAGATCAAGGGTCACCTCCTTTATGAAGCCTTCTCTGCCTACTTTAGATGGAATGAAGAGCCCTTGACCTTATCATACATCTCCTTCCCTCAGCATCTCCTTCCCACAGCACCTTCACACATTGTGCTGAAATCATCAGTGTATGCATCTGTGCCTCCACCAGAGTGTGGGCTCTGTGGAAACCCAGACTGTGTCTTTCAGTGTTCAAATCCTAGTGTCCTTTAAAGGGTCTGGCATATTATAGGTGCTTGCTGTAAGCTGGGTTACCCAAAAGCAGACCCTGAAGTGGGCATCTTTTTGCAAGTGATCAAGAAACTGCTCCCAGGAGAAATCAGTAATGGTGTGTGGGAAGGCGCTGAAAAGGGAGGGTGCAGAGGGAAGATGTGACTCCAGGTCAAAGTCCCACAGAGGGAGTTCAGCCTGACCCTGTAGGGCATCCTGCAACAGGACTTTCACATAGCAGTTGTCCTGAAAGCTGGACCTTTATACTTTACACCTGTCAGACCCTGCAGAGACTGCTGCAGGGAGAAAGAAACGCTAGGACTTTGACACCTGCATACAGGCAAAGTGGCTCCAGGGCCTCAAAGCCACACTTCTGAGATAGTCCCCGATGGGGGGGGGGGTGGTTGGAGGCAAAGCCAGGGTGGCTCCATCCACAGAAGTCAGAGCGACAGTGCAAGACACACAGGCAATGCCTAGGATCAGGCCGTGTACCAAGAGTGTCCACCAGAGGGCTCACCACACATCTGCACAGAAATGCTGGGCGGACCCTGCCCACCCTTCGTACCTCCAAGTTTAGCTTAATGGCTCCTGTGGCCCACACATCAGCCCTCCTTGGTCCCATTGTTCCCGGGACCTCTGGGTGTGAGGTTACATACACCTTGTGTCTCAATCACCTTTGGCTTTAGCCCCTCAACCCCCATAAATTTGCCTATCATTAATTCATTCCAAATAGTTCAGTTCCTCTAAGTCTTTTTGGAAGCCATTCCCTTTCTTCCACTTTCACTAGTTTCCCACTACATTTTCAGAGCAGAATATGGTGCATATGTGTTGACTGACCGATTGAATGAATGAATAACAGCCCAACCTACGGAGGGATGTTAACCCTTCTTAGCTTGGCATGCAGTTTTTCCATGAGTTTATTCCCCCACCTTTCTTACTTTTTACACATTCCTACATGCACATTTTACTCTTGACAAAACAAACTATAGTTAGCCTCTGCATGTGCAGGTTCCACATGCACAGATTTAACCAATTGCGGATGGAAAATATTTGAAAAAGTTTGTCTATACTGACATGTGCAGACTTTCTTCCTTGTCACTATCCCCTAAATGATACAGTGTAGCAATTACTGACATAGAATGTGCATTGTAACAGGTATCGGAAGTTATCTAGAGATGATTTAAAGTATGGGTGGATATGCCTAGGTTACATGCAAACACCACACCATTTTATATAAGGGTCTTGAGCATCCCAGCTCCTGTCCCCTCTGGGAGTCCTAGACCAGGGATACTGAGGAATGATGGCTCATTCTTCGGCACTGTAACTCAGGTGTTCTTTGGTCTCTCACTTCTGTCTTTCTCTTCTTTGTACCTAAAATGACCAAGTTCTCATCTCTTCCTATAAAGTTTCTGCTCATTTCCCAAGGCTCAGCTTCTCTTTTGAGTTTTGCCTTCCTTGAACTTGTGTCATTTAGTTTGTTCTTAGGAAACTCCTAAATTTTTTTGGCATTGTCATCTTTAAAAGACAATGAACTCTTTCATGTCAGAAGGAATATACATATGTACTTGGCATTGTTGGTTACCAAATGTGTAAGTTTTCTCCTTTTTTTTTTTTTTTTTTTGTGGCACCAGGAATTGAACTCATAACCTCGCACCTGCCAGGGCAGGTGCTTAAGCCACTGAGCCAACCTCCCGGTCCTAGTTTTTTTTTTTTTGAGGCAGGGTCACCTTATGTAGCTTAGGCCAGTCTTGCGCTTGCGTTGTAGCCCAAGCGGGCCTCGAACTCACAACGCTCCTCCTACCTCAGCCTCCTGAGTGCTGGGATTAAAGGCGTGCGCCACCACGCCTGGCTGTTTTCTCCTTTTGTAGGCCCATAGGACTGTTTTTCTCTTCCTCCTTGAGCTGTGACAGTCCTGGGACTTGCTTTGGCCACTGAGACTTGATCAGAGTGACTTGTGTCACCTCCAGGTAGGAATCTTTTTAAAAAATTGTTTTGTGCCTTTATTGTTTATTACCTAGAATTAAATCCATAAGCTGATTTGTTAACATCTTCGTTAGTTTATGTATGCACTTTTTGAAGTGGAATAGGTTTTTAAAAAAATTTTATTAGCAGTTGACTGGACATGGTGCACACCTGTAATTTCAGCACTTAGGAGGTTGAGGCAGGAGGATTGCCACAAGTTTGAGACTAGCCTAGGCTACATAATGAGTTCAAGGCCAGCCTGAACTACAAAGAGAGACCTTGTCTCAAAAAAAATTTTTATTAACTGTTAACATAGGTACAAATAAATGGACTTCACTGTGACATTTCTATGTATGCATATATTGTGCTTTGATCATAGCCTATGTAGGAAGGTTGAAGAGCCAGTGGGGGGTTCTCCATGTCCCCATTTCCTGCTTTGGCAATCATGAAAGAAGAGAAATGGGGTCTCCTGCAGCTGGGTCCCTGAGTGTGAAGCAGAGACCCCAGTATTTCCACAACAGGTACATGGCATAAACAGGACCTACGTTTTTGTTGTTCTCAGCCATTGAAATTTGGGTGGTGCTTTCCAGAGCAACCTAGCTTCCCTCAACTGATGCAGTGTAGGAGACATCTTCCAGAAGCTAGTAGGCGTCTTCACGTAGAAAGCCTCAAAGTACATTGTAGAACAAAGTATACTTAAAAGCTGTATGTCTTGATTGATGTCACCACCATTCTGTGACTGACATGATGGAAAGGACAAGATGGGACTCCCTGGAATTAAGGCATGACAAGAGTAAGTTTATACAGGTAATTTAAGTAAGGTATTGAATTACCATCCACTGCATTTTATTGTATATGGTTAATGAAGTAATTATATTTGGGGACCTGAAAAAATGTCCTCCATGTACTATTTTCCTTTCCTTCATCCTTTGATCTCTTCCTTCCATTTGTCCCTCCCACTTCACTTTCTTCCTCTTTCCTTTCCTCGTTTCTCTCTTCTAAACTTAGTTCTACCATTAGTTGAATGTGATAAACTTGTATGCAGAGCAGGAAGAAACCAGCTACATTATTTATAACTTCTTTGAGGTATGAATAAAGAATAGAAAACCTTGCCATAGGAAAAAAAGTAATGTTTTATTTTGAAAACATTACTTCTTAAACCAGCAGAGGCAGTTTTGATCAGATCTAAAAGAAAATGGGTAAGATTTTCTAGTGACAAGAAATATACAATATAAAATCATTTGAATCATGCTCTATTGGGGACCACAAATTATAAACTGAGGTTAGGGAACATCTAAGGCCATCCTTGTCCCAATTTTCAATATCCAAAGTTCCTACTTGTGGGAACCAAGGATTATACTTAATTATTTCCTGGAGAATTTTGGTGATACTGCTAGCTGGCACTGTGGGCTTTGAAACTGTTCTTTAAAAGAGATTTTAGAGAAAGAGATTTCTTTTTGCTTGTTTTAATCCCAGCAAAATTTTTACTCACATTGAAAGCATTTATTTTAGCTTCATGACAGAAGCCTCCAGAATTGTCATGTGAGATCCAAATGCTGTCAAAACACTCCTAGTAAAATTTGCCAGGCAGGCAAGAATGAGGTGGGTTTGGGTTCCTGTTTGGGCGCCAGTTATTGGAGACTCCTGTAGTTGACTCCAATCTCCTGCTAGGTTTTATAGCACATGGCGAGAGAAAAAAGACAAAGAGACAGAATGTAAAGTAGCAGTGCAGCAGAGATCTGGGATGACCAGTTGTTCACAGGGGGCAAAAGACGAGATGACAGCTAGAACTTCTGTATTTATCAATTACATCTGTGTCAAAGACAATGGGCAGAGGCAGGGAGTGTTCCCAGGAACAGTAATGGCAACTATGGTGGGCTAGCAAGAGTAAAGCATTTTTGCAAGGACAAGACAGGGGAGCAATGAAGAAACTATAGTTTCCTCAGATGCCATATCATCCTCAGCAAGTCTTATCT
This sequence comes from Dasyprocta punctata, assembly GCA_004363535.1. Classification (NCBI taxonomy): domain Eukaryota; kingdom Metazoa; phylum Chordata; class Mammalia; order Rodentia; family Dasyproctidae; genus Dasyprocta; species Dasyprocta punctata. The sequence goes on along the minus strand of RJWM01002383.1, from coordinate 34,326 downwards.
TGCCCTGTGAGTGCCACAGCAGTCACTAGCTTCCAGCTGTGACCAAAAAGAGCAGAGAGTTTTTACATTTCAATCTGACTCAAAGGGCAGGACAAGGACAGCTTTGTATGTCCCCTAGATTCAATTTATAATTTGTGGTCCCCAAGAATGTGCTTCTCACTTTCTGGGATTATTCCATACCAGTGTGGTCCAGGATCTTTGAAATATCCTTAAGGAAAAAGTATTTTCATTGACACCTTCAACAGATGAATCACACAGACCATTTGCTACAATGGGCTTTTTCTTTTTGCACTAACGCAAGAAATCCTGAGTAGGAAATCTCCAACTTCACCAACCTTGTGGTCCTGAAATTACTCATCCAGACATGAAACAAAATTGAAAAATCAGAGAGATCTACTTTTAGAGAAAAAGAATGGTTGATGGCCTGGGAACCATTTAAGTACTCATTTTACTTTTGTGCTACTGGGTGAAAAAACTTGGATCAAAAGAGGACTTGAAAACATCAAGGAATTGACAGGCAGGGCTAAAAGACTTGGGCCAAGTGTTTATCATACCAAAAAAAGAAAGAAAAGGGCATACATCCAGAGTATCAGCAGCAGCATGAGACCAGAGGGGCTTGCATTTCTCCTCTTGCCATAACAAACTCATTGACAAGAACTGTCATTGACTGTGCTTTATCTTCCATGTGCTACTAAGAGGGTGCATTCTAAGTGCATCCTACATAAATAGAGATTTGTTTCCTGACCTGGGAGATCAATTCTGTCAAAGATAGCTTGCTGATGGATCACCTTGGGGCTGCCACTGCATAGAAAATCACATCAAATACATGCTGGAATCTCCAAAGAGGAGGTTGTAGATGAATCTGAGAGAATGTGCATACACTCCAATATGTGTGTCTCACAAAGCAGGGAGTCATAGCTGGAGCTCTGAAGCTATGCTTGTTCTCCCAACTAGAGGAAGCAGAGCATGGCACTTGAAGCACAGATTTTGGAGCCTCGTGGTTTAAAGTCAGGATTTGGGGCTTACATGCTGTGTGAATTTGGACAAATTAGTCAACGTCTCTCTGATTTGATTTTCTCAGTTTCAAAGGAAAGTTAATAACAGGACTTTCCTCTCTCACAAGACAGTGTCTTAATCTGGATTTACCTGTGAGAAGACCCTGTGAAAAGATTTAAAAGCAAGTAGTTAATTGGGAAATTAAGGTAGATGAATAGTTAAAGGAGTTAGAAAAGAAAATGAGGAATAATCTGTGATTAACTGAGTGTATAGGATATGCTATGTACCCCCAAGTCCTCATACTTTTGATGGGGCTGAGTCTGACACTTGTGATCAGTTTGTTGTCTAGCGCCAGGATTAATGGCGCCAGGATTAATGACGTGACTGCTACACCCGCCCAGGGGTGGAGCTGAGATACAGTATAAGGGAAGGCGGGTCTTCCTCTTGCTGTCTTCCCGGCTTCCTCTTCTGCCACCCTCTCTCTCGCCAGTGTGCCTTGCAGCTTGCAGCTGCCATGAACAGTAGCCCCGTCACCCCATGCCACCTCGGAGCCAACTTTATGGACTGAAACTCCCGAGAAACTGTAAGAATAAACCTTTCCTTCCCTAATTTTGGGTGTCAGGTATTTTGTCTTGGCAACGAGCGTAAAGTAACTAAGACACTGAGCAAGCTACCACTGTAGGTAACTGGAACTTAATCCTGCCAAGGAGATCTGGGAACCTGTGTTTAACAAGCACCTCACAGTAAAACACATGCTTGAGAAGCAAAGGAGCTGGGGTATTTATATATCAATTTCCACCCATCATTAATTGATGGCTGCTCTTTTGAGTGCATGCAAGTGAGTGCATTGCATGTGTGTGCATGCAAGGGAGAATACACAGGGAAGACGTACTAATTCACTAGAACTTCTGGCTTGCCATACCAAGTGGACTCTGTCAGGAAGAGAAACTCCCCAGGCTGAGCTGTGGAGGAGCTGGTAGCTATATGGCAAGCAGAAGAGCAAATGAATTTCTTGATGTAAAACACTTAGAAAAGTTCCTTGCACAAAATCAGCACTCCTTAAAGAGGAACACTGAAGCTAGATTGCTTCTTCTCTGGGATGACTTATTTTCTCAGGATGAATTTTATATTAGTTTTTAATTCTTTGAGAAAAAACCCCATTATTAGAAGCCTGGTATTAGCTTGATGGCCAAAGGCAATGCAGATTTCCTTGAGGACAGGTGTGAAGTGAGTACACTGATGGAGTTATCTTCACCAGATCATCATGTCATGGCTTGTGAGACTCACATATCTGTATGACAAACCAACTGGATGAGCATCTCAGTCAGTTGTAGAGATCACCACCTAGATATGCTATGCTGCAGTAACAAATAGGCCTTCAATCCTATTGGCGTCACAGAAATCATCACCAGTCTAATCTCTTACAGTGGAATCACCACTGAATCCTTAGCACCTAGCACAGGACACAGCACAAAGAGGAGACAATGGTAAGTGAGTGGACAAGACTCATGCTCGCAACTTTCATCTCAAATATTGACTTCTTCTCATTGAACATACTCTTGGTTCAAATGCTCTTTTATTCTTTAAGTTCTGAGTCTTCCTTTACTGCCTTTTTTTTTGAACTGGGAATTGAACTCAGAACCTAAAGCTTGCCAGGCAAGTGCTGTGCTACAGAACTATATCCCCGGCCCCTTCCATAACATCTTGAATGCTTTTTGCCTGTCACAATGCACCTGTTCTGTCATGCATTAAGTTAATTTGTGTCCATGTCAAATCATGTCATTCTTTCCTCAAGTATCTTTAATGACTCTCAGACACACTCAGGATCCCCTACAGGGCCTATCCTGCTTATGAGACTCTGTGCTGAAGCCAGAGTCTCTCCTCACCCAGGATCTCGTTTACTCCCTTCTTCTCTCCTATGCACTGCTATGCCCAGTGATCTCGTACTGTACCTTACACATGCTATGCATGATCCTCCCTCAAGCCCTTTGCACGTACTGTTCTGTATGAGTGGAATCTCCTTCCTGCCTCAAATCACTTGGCTCAGTTGATCCAGATTGCTGCTCAGATGTTATCACCTCAGAAAGGCCTTCCCTAGTCATGGCCTCTTAAAAACCATATCCCACAACATTAGTTATCTTCGTGCTTTTCCACATCACACATTTATTTGACTGTCCTGACCATCACTTACATCCACAAGAATACAAACTCCATGAGAACAAGGACCTTATTTTATTTAATGTGATATATTCAGCTTTTGTAACAGGGCACTTAATAAGAGCTCAGTAAACAGCTGTTGAATAGATGCATGAAAATTATTATCTTCATGCATTTTAGAAATAGGGACGATTTAACCTTATAGCATTGATGGATTCAGTTCTTATAACAGGGCACTTAATAGGAGCTCAGAAAACAGCTGTTGAATAGATGCATGAAGATTTATTATCCTATTTTAGAAATAGAGACAGCTTAACCTTATAGCTTTGATGAAAACTGCATAAAGTGACGTAACTTATTTATTACTTACATGCAGACAAGGCTCAATCCAGCCTGTTATACCAAAGTACCATAGGCTAGGTGGCTTATAAACAACAGAAATTTATTTCTCACAGTTCTGAAGGATGAAGTCTGAGGTCAGATGCCAACATGGTCTGTATCTGGTGAGGGTTTTCTTTCTGGTTGCAGATGATTGACTTCTCATTGTATTTTCACGTGTTCTCTGGTCACTTTTTATAAAGACACTAATCTCATTTGGAAGGACTCAACACCCAAGACCTGATTACCTCTCAAAGAAAGCCCCATCTCCATGTGTGGATTGGGGTGGGAATACAAAGATTCAGTCCATTGCAAGGAACTTCATTTTAATCTTTACAGGAACCTGTAAAAGGATAAATTTGAAAGCTCTTTGTCAACTCTCCTGATGCTGCTTTGAAAGTTTCTCATGTGGGAAAGATGCGTGTTGGAGGCAGTTACTCCATGAGGAAAGCCATTGTTCCAACACAGGGCACATGCAAACTCTGAGATGGTCTCTTTCAGTGGGTCTTCAGGGAAGGTTGAAGCAGAGGCTCCAGAAATGACTGACCAGGCCCATATGAGAAGGCAATGCCTTAGATTCCAGGATATTCTGACTTGGCCATCCAAATAGACCCAATGGTGGGCTACCATCTGGGCAAGGTGTGCCTACCTTGCAATGTCTTTGAAGGCAAAGTCCATGTCTCTGCAGTAACTTGCTCAGCGCCCAGGTGCAGTCAATGCTCAGTGAATGGGGGAGGCTTTTTTCTACTTCTAAAATACATATGCATATAGGAGCACATTTATCTATCAAATATGTCATTCACCCCCTGCCACTCTCTCCTCAAGCTAACCCACCCTAGGCAGTTGTTCAGCTGTTTTTCCAAATCCAATATGATCCCTGCCTTTCTATGTTTGTGAGTTTTCCTCATTTTTCCTCTCCAGAGAAGAAAGTTTTAACAGTAACACATACACACACACACACACACACACACACACACAAAAGCCCCCATAGAACTACAGAATGTCAACATCTGACAGAGACCATCTATTATATCTCTGGTATTCCCTCTCCTTCTACTTTCATAGAATCCTAAGTAAAATTTAATTAATTTAGGAAGAAGCAGTCAGTAGTGGAGCCAGGCCTGGGATCCAGGACTCCGTGTGTCCAATCTATAGTGGTTCAACCTCCACCAGCTCTATCAAGCACAATAGATGTAACTACAAAGTCACAGAAAGCAGCTTACTATTTGAAGGCAGCTGAATTCTCCCTTTTCTCTGTCATGGTAACCATTTTTATACAGTTTTATTCCCCTTTGGCCTCTGATCCATGGACTAGATAATTAATTGGCTTCTGAATAATTGAAATCATTAAAAAATGCCTTTGTACCTGCTAAAATTGCTCCAGTAATTACTGCCTTATCAAGAAACCGATTCCACAGATAGAATACTTTTCCAAAGGATAGAAAGTATTTTCACTGAGGTTTCATGGAGGCAGAAGTTGAAGGCAGAGTGCTTATTATGCAGCACCAATTCTTGACTTTAAAGTCTCCACAAACCCTCGTCTCATTCTAATGGGTAGAAGCATTGTATCTCATTCTTTATTGTAAAATATCATTAATTAAAATATTGGATTGACTCACTGGAGCCAGGTTCTGCATTTAGGCCTTTCTAGGCCCAGTTTGTCAGCTCAACATCCACTTTTTAATAGGACAATTTTTGCAGAGCAAGAAGGAATGGCAGTGTTTGCTCTTCCCAAGTACCACTTGGTCCTTCCTGACCTGGCAACACCTTTGCTGAACCCTAAAACAGAATGGTTTGTCCTGGGGTACCTGACTTCCTTGCCATGACTCCCAGTGGGTGGATCTTTTGAGATCCAGCTCCAGGTGTCCAAGGCTGACAATTTGGTAGACATTCTCAAGAAGCACAATGCACTAGAAGAAGAGCTATGGACTGAAGTTCTACTTCTAGCATGGAAAAGTCTCTCAGATTTCCCACTCTTCACTCTCTCCTCTGTGAGGTGGAAGATTGTAATGCATACTTATAGAGCTGGGAAAAATTAGTGAGATATGAATCTAACATACAGTAGGTGATTATGTGTGTTCAGAGACCTTCTCAGGGATTTCCTTCCAACTTCTGCCAGCTGCGAGGGGATCAAATTCTATCGTGAGACTTGACCATGTGGATTGATGGCTTTTAGTGATGAGTTTGCTAAAGACAGTCCTAATTATTGTCAGTTAAATAGGAGATGGTTTATTATCAAAGATACTTTATGTGGTTGGAATAGCAAACTCATTGGTTACAGCTTATGATCTAACCTGTGGCTCAGGCTTGCCTCTCTTCCTTACTTACAGCAACTACACATGTCATGACTCCTGCGCCTTCCTCAGCTGGCCTCCTTTCCCCTCCCTTACCCTTACATTCTTTCTTTCTATCTCAGCCATTTCTTGGGCCCGTCTCCTTGTTTCTGTCCTAACATTACCTCTTTCCTGTCCCTGAATAAATGACAAGATAGAACAATTAAAGAAACATACCCCTAGATTGTGGGCCCTGCCTGCTCCTTGCTCAGGGACCTAGGGGCTGCTGGGACCATAGACCCTACCCACTCCTCACTCCTCTGAACCTAGGACCACAGGGATTGTCGGCTCTGCCCCCCTCCCCCCTCCAGGACCCAGGGGCGGCCGGGATCGTTGCCCTGCCCTGCTCCTTGCTCCTTAAACCTAGGGGGCCAGTGGAATCACGGGTCTCACCCTTTCCTTGCCCCCCCACCTTGGAGACCAGTCATATCATTGGTCACCCTCACCTCCCAAAAGACCACAACAACCTACGGACAATTAGCGACCCTTGCCACCACCTGCAGAACCTTGGTGAGCTGGTGGGAGCCTCAGCAACCCTTCACCCACGCAGAGGACCTCAGTGGGCTTGCGACAGTGTGGCGAGTTTCCCCCTACAATAGAGGCCATCAGTGGGTAAACAGGAGCAGCAGTGAACTCCCCACCAGCTGCAGAACCTTGGCGAGTCTGGCAAGAGTGTGGGTGAGTCCTTCTTCCATACAGAGAACACCAGGTGGGTTGAGGAGAGTGCCAACAAAGCCTCCCCCAATGTGGAGGAAATCAAAAGGGCCTATGAGACACCCAGTGACATAGTAGGGTCCCAGCTAAGGTGCACACTATAGGTAGATCTGGAGACCTGAATCAGCCTGAAGCTGTAGTAACAATAGGAACTAAGAGTTGACTTACATCAATACTCCTAGGCTAGTCAACCTAGGAAGAATATAGGACTCACCCACCAGATCCTGCAGGAGGAACTCAGGTGACTGGCAGCCTCCTTCATTATGGGAACATAGAAATTGAACAAACATCAACTACACAGTAGGACCCTAAGACACACACGATGGACAGTTGAGACTAGTGGGATTGAAAAGACCAAAATATTAACCCATGAGGTGAAAATGACAAAACAAAAAAGCAAAATGCAATCTCAAATGTCCAATTCATCAGGAACAAGTACAGGAGACATAGAAATAGAGGACATTAGTAGTCATGCACCTGAAATTTCTGAAAAGATAGCAATTGAAATAAAGAAACAAATCCATGAGGCTATAGAGGAAATCTGATTAGAAATAATCTCTCACGTAAAGAAAGAAATGACACCTCAATAAAGGAGTTGCTCAGCATAGCTAGAGAAGACATAGATTAAAAAAGTACAGGAGCATGGAAAAATGATGGAAACCTTGAATGAACAATATAGAAAAGAAGCAGAATGCACGAAAGAAATTCAAGGAGATATCCAGGAAATAAAATATTCTGTTGAAAGCTGGCGAAACTTTGAATGAAGCTGAGGATAGAATTTTGGACCTTGAAGACAGGATAGCAGCTAGTGATTATGAAAGGAAAGAACTTCTAAAAATAACAAGACAGCATGAAATGACAATTCAGCAGCTTCAAGATGATGCAAAGAGGAACGATATAAAATTAATAGGCATCAATGAAGATGCAGGAGTCAACACAAATGACATTGGTAAACTGTTCACAGAAGTAATAGCAGAAAATTTTCCAAACATGGGAAAAGAATCAGATATACAGATAAGTGAGGCATACAGAATGCCAAACAGTCATAACCAAAATAAATCTACACCCAGACATATAATAATTAAGATTCCAGAAATCCAGCATAAAAACAGAATACTAAAAGCTGTTAGAGGAAAGACACAACTCACCTATCAAGGAAAGCCCATTAGAATCACAGCAGACTTCTCAGCACAGACCCTTAAGTCTAGATGAGACTGGAGCAAAGTGTTTCAAACCCTGAAAGAAAACAACTTCCAACCCAGATTGATATATCTTGCAAAACTTTCTTTGAAAATTAATGGAGAAATAAGATATTTCCATGACAAAGAACAACTGAAGAAGTTCATGTCCACCAAACACCCTAGAAAGAGTACTGAAAGACATGCTAGATAGAGATAGAAATGACTACAATCTACAGAACAATAAGAGAAAGAAACCACCAGATAGGGCAAACAGTTAAACAAAGGGGAAAAGCAGGAAACCACCAACAGAAAAATAATATGACAAAGTTGAGCCAGTACATATCGGTTATATCCATCAATGTAAATGGCCTCAGTTCACCAGTTAAAAGAAATAGGTTGACAGAATGGATCAAGAAACAGGATCCAACAATATGCTATATACAAGAAACACATCTGACTCTAAGGGAAACTCATAGACTAAAAGTCAAAAGATGGAAAACAATATTCCATGTAACAGGAACGCAGAAAAAAGCAAGGGTAGCTATTCTATTTGCAGACAATGTGAAAAATGAACGAAAGAGATAAAGAAGGTCACTACATACTTGTTAGTGGAAAATTCAAGAGGAAGAGCTAACAATCATAAATATATATGCACCAAAAATAGGAGCATCCAACTATATAAGACAAATACTAATAGACTTGAAAAACCAAATATGTAATAACACAATTGTAATAGGGAACCTTAACACCCCACTGTCACAAAGAGATAGATCAACTAGACAAAAAGTCAGCAAAGAAATAACAGAACTGAATCAAACCTGTGAACAAATGGATTTAGTAGATGTTTACAGAGTGTTCCACTCAGCCACATCAGAATACACATTCTTCTCAGCTGCGCATGGGACATTCTGTGAAATAGATCATATATTGGCCCATAGAACATGCCTAAGTAAATGCAAAGGAATTGAAATTATCCCATGCATATTATCTGACCATAGTGCACTAAAATTGGAAATTAATGGCAAAAGAAACTGTAAAACCTACATAAACACATGGAAATTGAATAACCACCTCTTGAACAGCCAATGGGTTACAGGTGAAATTAAAGAAGAAATTAAAGAATACCTACAGTTCAATGAAAATGAAGATACAACATACCAAAACCTGTGGGACACAATGAAAGTGGTCCTAAGAGGGAAAAATATAGCAATGAATTGTCACAGCAGGAACACAGAATGAGCAAAAATAAACAACCTAATGCTACACCTCAATCTTCTAGGAAAAGACGAGCAAGTCAAGCCCAAAGCTTATAGAAGACAAGAAATTATAAAGATCAGGGCAGAAATTGATACAATTGAGACTAAGAAAACAATACAAAAAATTAACGAATCAAAGAGCTGGTTCTTTGAGAGAATAAACAAAATTGATAAACCTCTAGCCAACCTTGTCAAGAAAAAGAGAAAAAAACTCAAATTCATACAATGAGGAATTAAAAGGGTGAAATACTACAAATCCCATGGACATTCAGAAGATCATGAACACCTACTTTGAAAACCTTTACTCACATAAGTGGAAAACACAGAGGAAATGGACAGATTTCTAGAAACATATGAATTACCAAAGCTCAATCGAGAAGACATACAATTTTGAATAACCCAATATCAGCTACTGAAATTGAAAATGTGATTAAAAACTCACCAACAAAGAAAAGCCCAGGTCCTGATGGATTCACAGCTGAATTCTATAAGAAATTTAGAGAAGATTTAATGCCAATACTCCTCAAACTTTTCAATGAAATTGAAAGGGAAGCAATTCTTCCTAACTCATTCCTGGAGGAAAGTATTACTTTGATACCAAAACCAGAGAAAGACCCAGCCAGAAAGGAGAACTATAGACCAATTTCCCTAATGAACATCAATGCAAAAATTCTCAATAAAATTCTGGCAAATAGAATGCAGTAAATTATTAAGAAGATTATACATCATGACCAAGTGGGATTTATCCCAGGAATGTGGGGATGGTTTAACATACACAAATCAATAAATCACGTGATCATCTCAATAAACACAGAAAAAACTTTTGATAAAGTCCAACACTTGTTCATGATAAAAACCCTACAGAAACTTGGAATAGATGGTATCTACCTCAATCTTATAAAAGCCATCTATGACAAACCAACAGCCAACATTATACTAAATGGACAAAGACTGAAAGCTTTCACTGTAAAATCAGGAACAAGACAAGGTTGTCCACTATCACCACTCCTATTCAATATAGTTCTGGAAACATTAGCCAGAGCAATTAGACAAGAGAAAGAAATAAAAGGAATAAGAATAAGAAAGGAAGAATTAAATTATCATTATTTGCAGATGACATGATACTCTACATAAAAGATCCCAAAAACTCTATTGAAAGACTACTAGAGTTAATAAGCAAATTCAGCAATGTAGTTGGATACAAAGTCAGCATTCAGAAATCAATAGCATTCCTGTACACAAACAACGAACTCATTAAAAGAGAAATTATGGAAATGACACTTTTTACAATACAATCCAAAACAATGAAATACTTAGGAATCAACCTAACAAAGGATGTAAGAGACCTATACGTTGAAAAGTATAGTATTCTAAAAAAGGAGACTGAAGAGGATGTCAGAAAATGGAAAGATATCCCTTGCTCTTGGTTAGGAAGAACCAACATTGTGAAAATGGCCATACTCCCAAAACTGTTATACAGATTTAATGCAGTTCTGATCAAAATCCCATTAACAAACCTTTCAGATCTATAGAAGACATTCCTAAAATTCATTTGGAAACAGAAGAGACCTAGAAGAGCAAAGGCAATCGTGGGCAACAAAGGCAAGGCAGGAGGCATCACAATCCCTGACTTGAAATTATACTACAAAGCTATGGTGATAAAATCAACATGGTACTGGCAAAAAAAGAGACCTGAGGATCAATGGAACAGATTAGAAGATGCAGACAGAACTACAAAGACACTTAACCACCTTATATTTGACAAAGGTGCTAATCATGTTCACTGGAAGAAAGATAGTCTCTTTAATAAATGGTGCTGGAAAAATTGGCTTTCCACATGCCGAAGACTGAAACTAGACCCATGTTTATCACCATGCAGTAAACTAAAGTCAAAATGAATCAAGGATCTAAATATTAAAACAAAACACTAAGTCTACTGGAAGACAGGGTAATTAGAAATCTTGAAGACATAGGGGTAGGCAAAGAGTTCATGAACAAAACACAAACTGCACAGGAAGTACTTCAAAGAATCAACAACTGGGATATCTTCCTATTAAAAAGTGTTTGTACATCAAAAGAAATCACCAACAAAGTAAAGAGAAAGGCTACAGAATGGGAAAGAATTTTAGCCAACTGTCCCTCAGACAAAGGACCCATGTCCAGAACATATAAAGAATTGAAAAACATCAGGCCCCCAAAATTCAAAGACCCAATCCAAAAATGGGCATCTGAGGTGAACACGCACTTCTCAGAGGGATAAATACAAATGGCAAATAAATACATGAAGACATGCTCAACATCACTGGTCAGTCGAGAAATGCAAATTAAAACAACACTGAGATTCCATTTCACTCCAGAAAGAATGACTGTCATCAAGAAATCAACTGATAACAAATGGTGGCAGGGTTGTAGGGAAAAAGGAACCCTTCTCCACTGCTGGTGGGAGTGTAGGCTGGTGCAACCATTGTGGAAATCAGTGTGGAGATTCCTCAAAAAACTAGGATTGGAAGTGCCATTCAATCCAGCTATTCCCCTTCTGGGTATTTTCCCAGAAAAATTGAAAATGTCATGCCACAGCAATATATGTGCACTCATGTTTATAGCAGCTCAATTTGTGATAGCTAAATCTTGGAAACAACCAAAATGCCCATCAAGCACAGAATGGATGAAAAAGATGTATTTTTGTACAATGGAATATTTCTCAGCTATAAAAAAAGGATGATCTTGAAGCTTTTATAGGTAAATGGAGGCAACTTGAGACTATACTTATAAGTGAAATAAATCAAACTCACATTTATAAATATCATATTGTCTCCCTAGTATAAAAATAATAAGAAATAAAAATCTGAAAGAGTAATAAGATGCTAAATATACAACAAATATTGTAATAATGAAAGGGAAAGAAAGTCCTCAAAAGGACAGAACAACTAGGATAGGGGAAAGGAAAAAAGGAAGAAAGTAAAAGATCATATGTATGTTGGTAAACACATATAAATGTATGTATGTAGATGTATGCTAGATAGATAACTATACTACTAATCTGTTAGTTCATCAAAAAGGATAGTTTGTGCTGTCATTGATTGATCACTTTTGTACCTCAATTTTATAACCTGAACAACAACTTCTAAGACAACAATATGCAACATATTAACTATTGTTAATTCCATACTTTTTTGGAAATTCTGTATCATTTCTATACTTTTTTCTGTCTTGCTTCAAAAAAAAAAAAAAAAAAAGAAAAGAAACATACCCTTAGGCTTGGGCACAGCACATGATGGCACATATTGATGCAATGTGGATTTGTAATCCACCCATTCTAACAACTGATAAACATCCAGGAAAGGACAGCACAGGAAAGCAGAGTTCTTGGAATTGCGAGTATAGGGACAGGGTAACTCAGACACTTCTAGGGTAGTATATATTATGCACTAATGCAATTATCTATGCTTTCTGTGGCTTTCTCCTTCAAAGGTGCCCTCCTTAAAGTAACAAGAGTGTCTAATTTTTTTCACCAATTTATGTCTAGTACCTAATCTGAGATTGGCAGCTGGTGGATGATCTAAGAATATTTGTTAAACTAAGTAGAGAGAAAATTCTCACCAGTTGTAGGGACTCCATCTGAGGTAAATTTGGTTGGCTGTGAGGGGGCCAAACTAGCTACAACAGAATCAGCGGGTGTGGGCAGGTGATCAGACATAACTAGTTGTCCACTATTGGATTAAGTCCAGCACTCAGTTGCACAGGACAGCAGTAGTAACTTAGATATAAGGGTGTGAGGCAGATCATATTTCTAGATCTCAGGAACAAGATAAGAGCTTTGACTGAAGGATCAAGACAAAAGTGCTGTCATTAGAGCCACAATGGAAATCTTCATGGAATCTGTAATCAGACTGATCTGACAGCAAATCATCAGTATTACCCAACCAGAACCCCTTAAATCCCTCATCACCAGGACAGGCTGGACCACAGCATCTGGGAAAGCAGTGCTAATGCAGGTGTAATCCTATAAGGACAGGTTGTTTCAGATGTGGGATATATTTCTGAAACTCTGCAAAGGAGACATTTTTAAATAGCAGTTAAGATTACATTTTCTGGCCAGATAATCTGGAGGCTGAATTCCACCTGATGTATGACTTTGGACACATTAGATTGCTGGTCAGCATCTTAATTTTCACTTCTGAAGTCTGAGGACAAGAATGTCCCATGCACTTGCAAATATAATATGCCAAGGATGCTTTATATGGTATATGGCATATGATAAATAATTAGTGCATGATAGTTTTTAACTTTCCTTATCAAGTTTAGCAAATTTGGTTGGCTGTGAGGGAGCCAAACTAGCTACCATAGAATTCAGTGAGGGAGAAGGGAAGAGAGACTTAGCAGCTGATACCAAAATAACGAGTATTATACCATTTCTTCCTCTGTCCTCTACTAACATTTTTGGCTGCTTTATTTATTTATTTATTTTTTGTTGCACCGGGGATCGAGCTCACAACCTCGCGCCTGCCTGACAGACGCGTAAGCCGCTGAGCCAAACTCCTGGCCCTGGTTTTTTTGAGGCAGGGCCGCACTGTGTAGCTCAGGCCGACCTCGTGCTCGTGTTGTAGCCCAAGCCGGCCTCGAACTCACAACGCTCCGCCTACCTCAGCCTCCCGAGTGCTGGGATTAAAGGCGTGCGCCACCACGCCTGGCTTTTTTTGGCTGTTTTAGACTAGTGTACAGCCTTGTTTTGATTGGCAGCTATCCTGGTACAAAGCTGAGAAGAATTACTGTTTTGAATGCTTTTCTTATTGAACCAACCAGTCAGAGTGATCCAGATTACGCTACTATAACAACTACCACCATCACCACAAAAACAAACACACCAACAAACTACGAAATCACCAAATTGCAGTGACTTAAAATACAAAGATTTGTTTATTGGCTTGTACGACATAGCCCTTGTGAACTGGCAAGAAGCTCTACTCTATGTATTCCTCATTCTGGGACTAGAGCTGATGAAACAGCTACTGTCTGAAGCATGGCAAAAGAAAAGGGAAATACCCTGTTACTCACTGCTTGTAAAGTTTCCACCTGGAAGCAATATGCATCACTCTTGCTTTTCTTTTGTTGGTCAAAGCAACTCACCTGGTCACACCTAATTTCAAGGCGATCCAGAAGTGTTATCCTACCAAGTATCTGGAAGGAGGATTGGAAATAATGAACACAACTGATGATCACCACACTCTAAGTTTTCCATTTAACCCACTGGGAGAATAGTCCCTGTCTGATTTGGAGGTACTCATTGTTTTTTTCTACAACTTTTCCCCTGATTTTCAGAATAAATTTGGTCTCTCTGGCCACGGGATGAGCACATGACTCAGACTGGTCAAATCATAGCATCTCATCACTCAACCATTGTCATTAATTCAAGGAAGGGACATGTGACCAGCGGGGATTCTTCAAATGGGAGCTGGGAAAGGAAAGCCCTGTTTTCCCTGAATCTGGAGTTGGGAGGATATTAGCATAGCTACAGTGGTGCTCTGTGTTCCTTGGTAAGCAATGCTGGATAAAGAGCTGATGAATAGAGTGAAAGGAAATAGAAGCACAGCCCTCCTGAGGGTGACCAGTTTCTGAGACTGGCCATACAACTACCTTTTCCTTCTGTGCAGTCCAGAGCCTGTCTCCCATCATCCATACACTGCCTTTTCTTGCTTGGCTCTGTTCAGAGAGACAGAATCCTATGGCTGTATCTCTCTGGCCTTCTGCTTTATCTGATTGCAGTAGTTTGGCCAATGATAAGCAATGACTTGATGCTGGAAGTGGGAGGCACAGGAAAAGAAGAAGCAAGGAATTACTTGTCCTTTCCTACTGCTTGGGGTGACTTCTCTAGCAGCAGAGGGAGCTTTACCTTCCCTTGGGCACACCTGTGATGGTGCCAATTTCTAGGTATTTATACTCGCCTTGTCCTCTCCATGTCAAGGTTGGAAGTAGTTGCTTGCCCTCACCAATTTCTGAGTTACATTCCTATCATTCGTTTGTCTTTCAGCTCCCTCATCAATTGACATATAACAGAGAACAACCAATTGTAGCCAACAACCAATTTCTAGGTCAGACCTTGACTGACCAATGACTGTTCAATTATGTAAATCAATAAGTTTCTGTTTCCTCTGGCTAAAGTGAATTTTGAGATGAATTTTTGTCACCTACAACCCACAGAATCTGGACTAAAGCAGTAATGGGTAGGAAATAGTAGCCAGCAGTTCCTGAGAGCCTACTGGGTGCCAGGCACTGTGCTTGGCACTTGTTTTTATTACAGAATCCAGGAGTTAGGACATATGACTTCTATTTTATAGATGAGGAAGCAGAAATATAGACAAGTTCAGTAATTTTATCCCAATCGGGCTGATTTTCTTTGAATAGAAATTCATTCCAAATCAGCTGCTTCATTAAATAAAGAAGGGATTCTCACAAGCATGTCCAAATTTGGGGTGGTGAGACAAGAAAGGTGAGGAATGACAAAAGGTAAGAGTACATGCTACCTGGTGACACAGCCTGGAAGCTTCACATAGTTCTTCTAGTTGGGAGTTTATGCACAGTGAGGCAAGAGAGCTCCATGTAAATGAGACACAGGCATCTCCACTGCCTGTGATTCAAGCCGAGTTCTTGCTGCTAATTGCACACACATTTTGCTAAAGGTAGTAAATAGGAATCATTCACGTGTCCTCAGAGACCACAGCACCATTCGGTATTCATAGCAAATATATCACTAGCTTCATAAGAGAATCATTTTAAAACAAAGCTTGGTCAGCTGTTTAATAATTTACTGATAGTGACAGCAGGGAGAATATCTAATAACCAGTGAGATTGGCTTTCAAATAGAAAATAAATTCATGTTGGAAGAGTTGGAGGTAGAAAAAAAAAAGGGGTGAGAGGGAAGCATTATTAGCAGTAAGGAAATATTTAACATTTATCTATTGCTGATTTTTAAAAATCCTATCAGAGTAGAGAAATTTTATTAACAGGTTTTAAAATTTCATGTACTTCATTTTAAAACATCCACAGGGCCTTAGCGTTCTCACAGAGAAGAATTATATAGGTATCTTGTTTCCTGATACAGGGGCTTTGACCCCAACTGGGCACAGGGGTAGCATCAACCTTTTCAATGTGGGGACTGTGGGGGTATATGATGTGTCTCATCTCAGTTGTTCATGGGGTAGATAAGGAAGGCCTGAGAGATTCAGAGAGCAAAGTCCAGAAGAAACAAAACTGCCCCAACTATGACCGCACATTCACCTGCTCTGGGAGGAACCTAGTCCACAATTTATTATAGAGGATCTGGCTTCTGGGTAAACTGAACCTTGTTTGTTTTTGCTTATTAGCCAAGCTCCACTGAAATGTCTGTCAACTGAAAAGGGTTTTGAGATGGGCAAGCTCAAAGTTCCCGGTTGATTCTGTTTCTGGTTCCTAATTGGGAAACACAGTTACAGTGACTTTAAAATGTCCAGAAACTATTGATGGAAAAATGAAATCTAAAACCAATATCAATCTGAAACCACTAAACCTTCTTGTGCCTCAGTTTCCTCATCTGTAAGTGGGGGAAT
Source organism: Dasyprocta punctata (assembly GCA_004363535.1). Classification (NCBI taxonomy): domain Eukaryota; kingdom Metazoa; phylum Chordata; class Mammalia; order Rodentia; family Dasyproctidae; genus Dasyprocta; species Dasyprocta punctata. Next base: position 17,728 of record RJWM01002383.1, on the reverse strand, counting down.
AATAAGAGAGTTGGCGGGTCAATTGTGCATGTGGTGTTCATGATAAGCACTCAGAAACTCCAGGTTCAAACAGTTCAGACATGAAAGCAAAACCAAAAAGACAAAGTCCTCAAAATCATCACTCCTTAAGCCTCAGTGGTCAACAATTGCAGTGGAGACAGTGTTTTTCAGTGAAAGACCCCCAGCCTCACCCCCATTTTTCAGCCCTCTTCCCAGAGCACGCACTGTCCTCAAACCAATCCCTAAATGTGCCACTCCGGAGACAGGCTTCCAGATAAGACAGATGATTTCTGTGCTCCTAGGTGGTGTTTTCTGGGGTTTTATATTCCAAGTTTGTACCCTCAATTCCTCATGTTCATTTCAAACTCACTCTGATTCCACCTTGAGTTTTTAGTGGTTTTTCTCAGCTTGTAGAAGTAATGATTTGTCAACATTCTGTTGACACGAGAATGGCTTGAATCAATGTTGCAGTCTGACCCTTCGCGCCTGAGAACAATCTCTGTGCACTCAGGAGCCCTCGCCATCACTGTGGCTCAGTTCCATTGTGCATGCATGTGGTTCCTAGGGGCTGAAATTCATGGTTAAATTTTGGGTGGAATATATTTCTATGTAGTGTAACAAAATACTTCTTAAACAGACCTGATTTTCTGAAACTTAAGGAACCAGCATTCTACTGGGTAGAGCTGGATCCTGTGCGCAGCTAGTGAGGGCGCACTCCCCACAAGTATTCTACTGACTCAGTTATGGCAGTGATGGTGAACCTTTTAGAGCTTTCAGTGAGAACAAAAAACCCACTACCTTAGTTTACCACTACTGAGCTGTGGAGTTGCTGACTGACTGAAAACAGAGAGGAGGACGAGGAGGTAGGTGGATGGTAGATCCCAGGTAACTGCTTAGATTTCTAGTTAACTTACTAAAGGGCAAAGGGGCAATGCGACTCATGAGTGAGGTGAACAGATGTTACTGCACTGCCCATGAGCACTGGGTGAAAACACCCCTCCCAATCCACTCAGTCTTTGCGGGACTGTCAGTTACTGTGACCATCATCAATACAGAGAGATACACAGATGCACCTAGGCTGATCGTTTTAGTACTCACCCACTTCCCTGGCCTAAGCCTTTCCTGGCCCAGAAAATGGGATGTGAACCATTGAAGAGGTGGGTTACTGGGATTGAACCCAGGGCCTCCCTACATACTCAGCCTTTAATTTTTAGATTTTGAGGCAGGATATCGCTAAATCACTAAGTTAGTAGGGCTGGGCTTGAACTCATGATCCTCCTGCCTCAAACTTCCAGAGTTCTGGGATTATAGGAATACACTACCATGCCTAGCTTACTGGTTTATTTTCAGATACAGTTTGGAAAGCAGCTGCAGAAGGTCTCAAGTTTAACTGAAGGTGCTAAGCTGTGAGAACTGTATATAGAGGTGTCACTGTCCAATTCCTCTGACTACTCCTAGAGAGAAGTGCAGCTGAGATGTGCAGGAGTGGGGCGGGGTGGGGAAGCAGATAAACCCCACGCATGTGGAGAAGGCTCAGTACCATGGGCAGTCAGCCACTAAAGTCTCTAAGGCCTTTGCTGTCCCTCCCCTCTGGCAGGTGTTTCTGCCAGTTTGCCGAGAGCAAAGCCCCTGGTGCTCCTGTGTGGTCCTCGACAGTTACCTGCTTATGACTTTTCATGAGACTCCACTGGATATAGTCTTATAAACAGGATAAATTCCAAGGCCTTTCCCTGAAGGTTAGAGTTTATCAATCTGGGGTGAAGGAGGACTCTGAGTTATTAAGAAGAGCTCCTTCTGGTTCCTAGGGTCAAGGACAGTTGGGAACTGTCACCCTGATACATCACATTCTGTGCATCTGAGAGCCTTCCTTGGGTTCCTGTGTGATGAACTGACCTTCCCATTGATCTTGACAAATAGGCACCATCCCTCCTGTTTGGAAGCAACTCATCTTCAACATATTCGACTCTGGAAGGCAAATTTAGCCCTAACCTTTTTTAAAATTTAATTAAAATTTTTTTTATTTTATGGAAAAAAGGTAAAATAAAATTTCCTAACAAAATAATAGGAGAATAACAGTGGGTAGTACATTATGCATTATCTTTAAGGTAGTTGCAAGTAGTTGCTCAGGGTACAAGATACAGCTTGCTGTAGACCATGCTAGAGCTTGGCTTTGTGGGCATGTGAGTGGGTAAGATACAGTCCTGGCAGGCTCAGTTGCCACCATCCTTGTGGAGAAGGTGGATCTGTGAATGGCAGGAATGGAAAGGGTATGAATTCTTTGCCAGTCTGAGGACACTGCACAAAGTACAGCCTTGAAGGATAAGGATTGGGCTGTCCAGATAAGGACAAAGAAGGCTAAAGTTCTTCAATTCAGCATCCCAGGGGGAGGGACGTACACAGGCAAAGGCCCAGAGGGAGATAACTGGAAGAGTCCTGTGTGGCTTGGAATAAAGAGTGCGGAAGTGCAGCGCAGGGAATGAAATCAGACTACAAAGAGCCACCACACCCAAGCCCCCAGGCTTTCAGGCACATCCTCACCTCTTTGAACTCACAGATTCCCTCAGGACTCTGGCACTTGCCCAGGCTGTTGCAGCCACCTGGAATTCCCTTCTCTTGTTCTTTGCCTGGTAAGGACTTCCCTACGGGGGGAGTCTAAGATGAAAGAGGGTGAGGATGGGCTTATGAACAGAGGCTGGGCCCAGCCAGGGGACAGACTTTTTGGCCATGGTGAAGACTGTGGAATTCATGTTGCAGGCAGCGGGGGCATCAGTGTGGGTTCCATGCTGGTGGGTGACAGGTGGGGTGCAAGAGATGGGGAAGAGTAACAGGTTTACCTCACCTCCTCATGATGGGTCCATCCCTACTTGGACCCTTCTAGGATCCAAGTTTGGAACCAGCACTCAGAGAAGGGCTGAAAGTCTTGGGGGGACCTCAAGGCTCTTAAAAGGCATGTGTCCAAATTCAGAGCACCAGGCAGCTATGGGTATAACGGCTTTCCCTTTGCTTTGCCAGAAAAGCCATGCTGCTTGAAGCAAGCAGGAAAGGCTGGGGCCATATCTCAGGCATGTTTGAAGGCTATCATTCTAACACTGACACCACCCCTTCTCTAGTGTGCTGCTGTCATCTCAGCATGGGCTGGCTGGGGGGTCCTGCAGATGGGGCCACTTTAACTTGCCAAGTACAAGGCCTGGTGCATGCCAGGGGTGCAAACAACCATGGCAGGTGTTTGCCACACATCACTTGGCTTTCTTTTTAATTAAAAGAAACAGCTGCTTGACAGACTGCACTTGGGCAAGATGAAGTCCGAGTATTAGAGGCAGGGTAGCCTGGATACTGAGTTCTCCTTGCCAACAGCTAAACCATGTGCAGTGCTTGGCCCAAGGAGGAGGCAGCTGGCTTTCTGCATGATGCTCCTGGCTAGGTATCTCGTAGAATTGGCCTGGAATCAAAGCTGGGGTGTATGATCTATCTAAGGCTTGGAAGGAGGAAGAAATCACAGGCAATAATCTCTTGAATCAGCAAGGTCTTATTGTAGGTGTGTTTACATCCATTAACTCACTTAATTCTCACATCAGCTCAGTGAGGTGGGAATAATCACCCCAATTTCACAGATGGGGAAACAGATTTGGAGAGGCAGAGTGACTAGTATGTGGTCATACGGGAGGTGAACTGCGGTTTGAGGAATGGGCAGGTGCAAAGCCTTCTTACAAGAGGGATGTCCCAGAGGAACCAGGTGCTGGGGACCTGAAAATCATATACAAATAGGACCAGAAAGATTATAAGAAACTGAGAATGCATGCCTGGAGCGCATCCAACATCCAAAGAAAGGCTACTTGGAAATGTGACCAGGCCATTTCTCTGTGTCCCTAGAGAGAAGAGCTAGCTTTGAAGGGAGGAAATTATAGAGCAGCAATGTTAGTTCGGTATAAGGAAAGTTTTTTTTTGACCATAAGAGCCTCAAATTGAAAATGGATTTCTTTGTCAAGTCTTGCTTTTGCACAGAGCCATACTATGGGATAATGTGAGCTTTTACAAACCCAAATGGTTGGATCATGAGGTTGAACTTGAAACATACGATTTCTAACTTGCATTTGGGTTATTTATATTTGCAGGTCTTGACAGACAGCATTAATGTGTATTAATATTCCTGCCATACAAACATTACTCAAGCCAGAGCTGCTGGCTCTGGAAGAGTGTGTGGTGTGTGCACAGTGACTCTGCTAATAGAAAGGTTAACTTGTATTTCTGAATTATTGATGGTTGCTTGTTACTAATTTTTTTATCCTCAGAAAGGGGGAAATTATTAATGAAGAGATCATTGCCAATGTGTCTGACATCTATTAATGGTTTCATCTTGCAACCAGATTAAAAGAGACAGCTGGCCCATGAATTTATGCGTGGAGGCAGCTCCAAATGTGCTGACACTCCACAGGCGGGGTGGGCGGGGCCTGCAGGCAGCAGGGCCTGGGCATCCACACAGCAGGTGCCTGGTGCAAGGGCCTCTCATGGTTGGCATGTGTATCAGTTAGGGTTTACTAGAGAAACAGATATAACACCAAATATACAACTGTATAAGAAATAACAAGATTGGCTTACAAAGGTCAGCCACAAGGTTGAATAAGGGAGCGTGCAGAGGGTGTCTGCAAGCTGGAGCGGGAAGGGTCCAGCCCAAGGGCTGGAGCTTACTGCAGTGTCCTATGCAAGTCCGTATCAGAAGTCCGATGGATCTATGATGGAACACTGAAGAATCTACGACGGAAGGCCGAAGAGTCTACGACGAAGACTGAGGAGTCTACGACGAAGACTGGAGAGTCTATGACGAAGACTGGAGAGTCTATGACGAAGGCTGAAGAGTCTACGATGAAGCTGAACAGTCTGTGCCAGAAGCCAGGCGACGATGTCCAAGCTGAAAGCAAAGACTGGAGCTCCTCCGAAGAAGCAGCCACCAGTCCCTTCTCATTCACCTTTTTATAGTATGCAGGCTGCTCCCCTGGGGTGGGTGTAGCTTCACAAACATCCTTGCCTTCCTTTGGACAAAATGAGGATGTTTACAAAGTAAGACCCCTGGCTCCCTCCCAGGTCTTTCAGTTAAACTTCTGGCCTTCTCAAATTGTAACAATGACCAGGTAACTGTGCTCCACATCCCAGGATGTAGAGCTGCTGAGTTACTTAATTAAGCTACTAGACTTCTCAAGTTGACACAATGTATAAACTGTAACAGCATGTCATCCATGGAAGGCCTTCATAGGCTTTGCTGCAGAGGGACCAGGTAGCAGACCGGGTGTCACTCTCCTGACATCTTTCCAAACTCCTCTGTTACCTACAGGAGCCCATTAGCACACTTGCTGTGCCAGTCACTTGTTGGCACTCCCTCCAGGATTATCTTGGAACTGAAGTTTTTAACTTAAGGGAGTATCAGAATTGCCTGGAATGTTGGCTCATATCCAGATTCCTGGGCCACCTCCAGCAATTCTGCATCACCAGGTCTGCAACAGGGCCTGAGAACTTGTGTTCCAACACATTCCCAAGGATGCTGATGCTCCTGGCCCAGGGACCACACTTTGAGAAGGAATTTTAGATCAGTGATGGTCATATTGTGAGAGTTTCTCTAGACAAGAGGTCAGCATGCTTTTTCTATAAAGCACAACACGCTAAATTTTTCTGTTTTATAGGCCTGTAATTCAGACAGCAGCCATAGGCAATATATAAATTAATTTTGTTCCAATAAAACTTTATTTATAGAAACAGACAATGGGCCAGTTTGGTCCGTGGACTGTAGTTTGCTGACCCCTGCTCTTGAGCAATCCTTACAGAACTTTCTTTAAAAAAATGCCATAATACTATGTAAATGAATATAAATGGCTGTGGCACAATACAACTTTAAAAAATAAGCAGTGGGTCAGATGTGGCAGCCGTTTGCTGACCTCTGCTCTGGAGAGGTGCTGGAATTTTCTGTGATGATGGAAATGTTTTAGAGTTGTGCTGTGTGATATGGTAGCCACTAACCATGTGTGGCTACTGAGCGCTTGGAATGTGGTTAGTACGACAAACAGCTAAACTCCCAAGTTGTAAATATAAGCAGTTAGTAGTTTCTTGGGCTATGGCAAAAAGACAGAAGACTCCAGTGCAGCAGCCACCCATGACACAAGAAGTGACCCTTGCTACCTCCCTACACAGGGCCTTTGTCCTCCTTTGGCCTCAGTCTCTATGTGGAGACAAAGCACCAGCTACATCACCAGCCTTTCTCCATGGGAAAGTAAGACACCCTAGCCCAGAGTGTCCTCTGTGGTGCTCTGCTCCCTGCTAGAGCACTGGGCACATGGGGCAGGGAGATGGAGGCCAGCTCTGTGTCCTTTACCCTCTTCTCTTCGCCCCATCTTCCCTACCAGACTATAGCTTTCTGAGGGGAGGGCAAAGGCTGTGCCCGCGACTCAAGCTGCAGACCCACGGCCTTTGATCCCTGCCACATGGCAGGCTGGCAGGGACACACTTGCTGAATGTCCCACGTTTTCAGCTTCCCTCAAAATGGCACGTGGATAAAAAGACTTGCAGCTTAAACATCTAGACCTGCAAGAGAAGTCACTGTGCAGACAGGGAAACTGAATCCCAAGAGGTCTTTTGAAAGGTTCCACAGAGTTAAGGATAGAGTGGCCCCAAGGACAAAAGGCCTTATGACTGAGCAGCACTGGAAGAGGCTATAAAGTGGATTGCCATGCCACCCCTCCAGACATTCTAAAGCTCCCTCCAAGACTCATTGCTTCCTTCAGCACGGACACTGAGCTGCTGCCCTGCACCAGGGGCCAAGGTGAAGTCATTGCACAGCTCCCCAGGCTGTTGGGCAGAAGGAAAGCAGCTCCTCTTTCCTAATCAGTACCTAGGCTGCTGATGCGGTTGCAAGGGGAGCTGGAGCTCTCAATGACTCCCCTCCTTGAGCAGGTGACTCTGAGGGTCTTGGCGGGAAGCATCCCTGGCTTGGCACCCATCCTCTTTCTCCATCCTTTAGACCCCTGTTGTCCAGCAGCCCTTTACAAAGTGCTCAGGTGCTCTCTGGGAACTCAGTCGTGTGGAACAGACTAGCAAGGAGATAGCGTCCTTGCAGCAGAAGTGCAGGGGGCCTTGGCAACATGTTTTGGGCAGGAAGGGCCTGTTGGCCAAAGTTTCAGAATGAAACCTTAAGGGCTCATGTGCATTTACAGGGAAATGATTCTGGCAGAGTGAAAGGCAGGTGCAAAAGCATGTGGATGAGGCGGAATGCCAGAGCCCTGCTGGGTAGCAGGTGGGAGCACATACTCTTGAGACATAAAGGGGACAGGGTGGCTTAGAAAGCATGAAGGCATGGTTCATGTCCAAGCCCCTAGGCACCACTGAAATGGGACCTTTGCTTGAGACTACATGAACCCCATTTAGACCTGGGAACTTTGCACCCATACAGCATCCCTGGAGTGTGGGTGCATGAAGGTGCAGGAGAGCTAGGCTCAGAAGATGCTGTGAGACCTGCTATTTTACACTTTTCCAGAAGGAGAGAGAGAAAATGGATTGACAGGAGCCCAAGGGAGCTGGGACAGGTTACAAGCCTGACACCAAGCTCCTTAGTGGCTGAGACCCTCCACTTCCCCACCTGGTTCAGCTTCTGGGATCAGCCTTGAGTGGGGTTACAGGGGTCAGGCCTCTTCTCCAAGGCTGTCTAACAACTCATCTGCCCAAGGCTTGAGTTGAGGTTTGATGGAACAAACAGCTGGCAGTTTTGTTCTGAGCAAAAGTGATCTTCCCATTCCAATCATCCCCAATGGCCAATCATTCTTGTATCCCCAGAGAAGAGCATAGAATATGGCACACAGTTAAATGTACCATCAATATTTGCAGAATAATAAAGAACCACTGGGGAAGCTTGTGAAAGGCCCAACTCCCAGGCTCCCAGACCTGTGGACTTCCATTCTCCCTGTGCAGCAGGCTGGGAAGGAAGACTCTGGGGAACCAGGCAAATGTGGGAGGCACTGGTTAGTCCAAGCACTTTCCCTTGCAAAGCGGTGGCTTTGGTGGTAGGGAGTCCATACAGGGCTGGTAGAATTTGCCTGGGATTATAAGCCAGGGTAGAGCAAGCAACCGCCACTCCACCTAGTGGGGACAGGGATAGGAGTTAAGGGGCTCTGTGCTCTTTGCTATAGCAACTCCAGTGCAGAGCCTGGGGCTCCCCACTTCTGGAAACCCTGGCCATGCCTTACTTTGATGTGACTCCCCATAGTCTGTTGGGTCCAATCCTTAGGACCCCAATAAGGATGGGGGGAGGCGAGGTGTTGAAACAGATGGATAGAGAGGGCTTTGGGCAAGTAGCGAAGTGTTCACAAAATGGGAATCCCACGATCATGTCTGGGTGTCCCAGTCTCTTTGGCATCCCAGAACTTCATCCAAGACCCAGGGGGCGGCACCCTCCTGCCCATGGGATCCCTGCTTCCTGCACAGCCCAGAGCCCTGGCTGTGAGGAGCAGCTCGGATTCTGATCGGTGGCTTTAGGCTTTCAGCCCCAACCAGGTCTTTGTTCAGACCGGGAAGAAAAAGAAAAAAGCTACAAGGTTCTGCCTCCTAGGAAAGGGAAGGGGGAAGGCGGCCAGAGGGTAGGGGAGGGCTGCCTTACGCCTCTCCGCTCCCCCTTAGAGTTCCCCCACCCCCAGGTCGGGCTAGGGAGCAAGGGAGAATAGCAGGAGGCCAAGGGGTGTGGGTGGGTGCTGGGCTTCTGGCTAGGTGGCAGTGGAATGGGGGGTTATTGCAGCGCAGTCAGCAATGTGGCCAGGAGAGAGAGAGACAGAGAAAGAGACAGAGAGAGAGACAGAGAGAGAGAGAGAGAGAGAGAGAGAGAGAGAGAGAGATTGAACTCTTGGATGAAATTCTCATCTCTGGGTGTGCCGAGACCCTCCACAGTAGCTATCGGCCGAGCTTTGGGGACCCATCCCCCGCAATTCACCTGGCCCCCTGTCCCGAGTTGAGATCTCTGCTACCTCTCGCCCTTTCCCCCTCAGTGCCTCACCTTTCCCCCCACCCCAAGTTCAAAAGGGCTGCTGCCTCTGTCTCTCCCTCCTCCCCCCACCGCCCCCGTACCTGCGCCCCCGCAGGGCAGAAGATGCTTAGCTGCGTAGCGTGGCGCGGGGCAAGGAGGCCAGGACCCCGCGGGTCGGGGGGCTTCGAGGGTGCGTTGTGTAAGCGCGTGCCTGTGCCGGCGGCCCGCAGCCGGCCAGTCCCGGAGAGGGTGCGTGGGGGAGCCCGCGTGTGCCAGCCGCGGGCGTGTGTCAGGCGCGGGCGTGCGCGCCAGGGTGTGTGCGCGGTCGAGGCGGAGCGCCCAGGCGGGCGGCGGGGACAGCGGCGGCGGCGGCGGCGGCGGCGGCGTTAGGACTCGGGGGACACCGCCCCCCGGCCCCCGCGTCCCGCCCCCGCCCAGCCTGCCGCCTCAGTTCGCGCCGCGCCTCGGCTCGGAGCTCAGCGGCGCCGGCTCCTGGAGCCCGAGCGGAGCCAGCCCGGGCGCCCAGCGGCGCGCACTGCCTGCGGCCACGCCGGCAATGCGGGGCCACTCCGCGCCCGCCCCAATCCCGGCCCGGGCCCCCGCGGGAAGGGGCTGAGCTGCCCGCCGCCGCCCGGATGGCGAACCTCGCCGCCCTCGTCCTCAGCCTGCTCCTGCAGCTGCCGCCGCTGCCCGGCGCCCGGGCGCAGAGCGCCGCAGGTGAGTAAGCCCGCGGGCTCCCGGCGCCTTCCCGGGCGCCCGGCTCCCGCCGCGGGACCCGGGGTAGAAAGTTGGTGGCCTCGCGGCGGGCGCGGGCTCCCGGGGCCCGGACCCGGTCCCGGCTTCCAGTCGCGGGCTGCTGCGTCAGGCGCGCCCTGTCCGGCGCGCTCGGCCCCTGGCGTCCCCGGTAGCCCGCGTTTCGCCAAGTTCCTCGCTTTACTTTCCTGCGGCCCCCCGGGCTGGAGTAACTTTCCGCGGTTGTTGCGAATATTTCCTCTTGCCGCCTCCCACTTGTCGGAATCTGTGGTTGAGTGTTTGGGGCGCGGAGCTGAGGAGCAGCGCGGGCGCCGGGGAGGCCGTCCTCTCCCCGCTGCTCCGCGGGCAGCGCGCGGAGTGGGGACGACGGATCGCTTGCAGGCCGAGCTGCCTGCCAGGGCGGTGGCTTTTCTTTTCTCCTCAGAGACACGGGCAGCGCCGGTGTTGTTCTGAACACCCCGTGCCCCTCAGCTTGTCCTTAAGCAAGTCGCTGAAGGTACCCTCGGGGTGCGCCTGTTCAAGACCCAGTCAGCGGTGCCTCCGCCGGACCCTGTGGCTTTTATCCCGCGTAAAGGGCAACCTTGCTAAGGCCCTTCAAGCCCAGTGGCTTTGACCCGTTGGTCGATCTGATCTGCGAAGTTCATGAGACTCTTAATAGATTTTGCCCCTAGGATGGAGGTGAACCAAAATAGTTCCCGTGTGTGCGTGTGTGTGCGTGTGTTTGCTCCCAATGATAACTTGCATGTGCAGGACACTCAGCACTGACCCAGGGCTCAGGCGTCAACAAACCTCACTGGAGGAAGCTTGGGCCCCTGAACCCCCAAAGAGTAGGTGGTGGAGGGAAGGAGACCGGGAGGAAGTGATGCAGGTGGACTTCCAAGTTGAGGATCACCTTGAAGTTTCTTAGTGCCCATAATTTTAGGGATGAGCTGAGGCTCCTGAGATCACAGCGGACAGGTTGAGGTATGCAAGCGGGACTTAGGGAAAGATTCCTTTTGGACTGGCAAACAACAGCTGTGCCCATGCGTTACGGGAAAGCGAGGACCTGCCTACCTGTGGGAAGTGTAATGTCTTCACACAGGCCGCTCTGGGGGTGAGGGCCCCTGGAGTGACATTTCATTAGAAATAGTTAGAGGCGCCCTGGCGCTGCACTACAGTGCAAATGGAACGCAGGACTTCCGAGAAGGGACAGCTGGTTTGCTGTCGTGGCTGGGAAGTTGGGAGATGAAGAGACTTCTTTTGAGATGTGGGAAGCTGAAAGGCTGGATTAGTAAGGGGAGGAGGACGACCTCCGCGACCACACTTCAAAGATGGTGCCCAGTTCTTGTTTTCTTCATTTCGGGGTCCTAGGGAAGACAGGAAAGAAGGATGTTCCGGGCAGTCCTGTGGACCCGGGTATGATTTATAACTCAGATTTGAGTATTCCTCAAAGCCTGGCTAGCCTACCACACATTAATAGTACCCACGTTCCCGCGGCCAGAACAGAAGAAAAAATCTTTCTCCACGGGTCTCAGACCGTTCCTGGTTAGTGAGCTGTAAAACCCGTTCTCCGGGAAGCGGTCCAGGGCTGAACGCACGCCCGTGACGGATGCTACCGCCAGGTGGCGCTCGCCCACAACTGTTAAAATGCAAATCTAGTTGCTTTCATCTCAGGAATAGAAGTTCTTTTCAATTTTTAAATGAGTAATGTGTTTATTCGGCAGCCTTTTGTTAAAACATTTAGAGAAGTGTGAGGAGCAAGCACCTTTTCTTTGTTTGTTCTTCGGAACACATGGGAAGAAAAGCAATCGTGGAACAGTTTGGAAAGAAATCTACTGTTAGGCGCCATATGTTTCTTTTGGTTCTACCTGAGCGGGTCTGCTTCTGGGAAGCTACTATAGCATATATTTAGCAAGGGGCTGTGTTTGTTCTTGTGGCTTCGTCAAGGAGTGGGATTGGTTTGTGTTGGCGATTCAGTGCATTCTAAGGCTCATTCGTGTGTAGACATGCGTATTTTTTTTTCTCTCTCTCTCCTCTCCTTTATGGCTTAATGCCAACTAGATCACTTAAATTAGATTTTCGACCCCGGCCCCAGGCTGCTTTATGAACATCTGCCTTTGTAGATATAGGAATGCTGTAAATGTTGACTTTTAAAATGAATATATCTTCTTGTTTTACTCTTAAATGCAGAATTGTTGGAATCCAAATCTACTATGAATAAGATGATAGCTTGGTTTCCTTTAAAGTGTCTTCCTTAAAACTTTTGGCAAGTCTGGGTAAATAATGCATTTTAAAACTCAGTGGTGTGTTTTCCATATTTCTTTGATCTGAAGATTCTCAGTCTTGAAGGCAATTTCAATTTGTAAGCTTACAGCTGAGACATAGTTGGGATGATAGGTTTTACTGTAACATGTTGGTCACGGTGTCTAAGAAGTCGAAGCTTGTCATCAAAAGGCAATTTCCTTCTTCCTGCCTCTAACATGTGTCATGAGCCATGACAGTTTTTATAAGGAACAATAGTAAGAAGAAATTAAAAGAAAAGCCTGTTAACAGTGTAGCAGAACATGATTTGGGATAAGAGAGGAAGAAGGCAGTTAAACAAATGGGTGAGGGGATAATGAGCCCATTTATTAGTGAGCCTCAGAATCTATGTTGAAAACAAAAACAGATCTTAAAGACTTGAGGTTCTGATTGTTAGCAATGTCGTCATTTAACTCAATAATCACTGCCAGATACCTCTGGGGAACTGTTAGTAGTACAGTCAAATTTTACTTTCTGTCCTGAATCATGTGATTTGTTTTCTAATAAATGAACAATTCACGTGAGGGCCCAGTTTGGATTCTGTTCCAACAACAATTGCAAACACGTAGTAAATGTAGACCATCTTCTTGGGTTACAACCCATTATTTTTCTCCTCTACTCTAATTCCTTCTCACTTGTTCTCAGCACAGCTCCTGCAGGCTCCAGGCTGACAGATAAGACAGTGTGCCCTGTAGTAGTGTAACTGTCACCTTTCAGAGCCACGATCAGAGGACATTACAGCATCGTTCTTTCAAACACAGGATACTCCCATGACTCTCTGACAGTGTGTTGCTGTGGAAACAAGAGCAATGCTACGTAGGCAGTGGTCCTTGATAAATATTTATTGATGATGATGAAGAGATGGTAGAGCTTCCTAGCAGCCAGGATGGAGGATGGGGGAATTTAACTCAGTGGGCGATGTGGTCTGAAGAAAAGAGTATGTGCCTAGTAGTCTGAAGTCCTCCATTTGAATCCCACCTGTGCCACTTACTGGCTATGCCAGCTTGGGCAAGTCATTTATCTTCTCAGATCCCCAGCTTCTCATCTGTAAAGTGAGGATAATTATAGCTGCCTCACTGGATTTTGTGAAGACAAAATAAAATGATGCATGCAGAGTGAAGACTGCCTGGTGCAGAGTGGGCACTTTGTTCAGTGTTGGAGCCACATCTGTCACTGACCTTGGCATTGGTGGATATACATAGGCTTGGAGTGGACATGGATGTTAAGCTAATTTAAGAACTGACAGTGAAATGGCTCTGGATTTTGGTGATGACTGATTTTTAGTTTTTCTTCTTTTTTTCCTTTTTTGGAGACTTTGTTCCCTGTAACTGCTTTTAGAAGGAAATTTCAAATGAAATTTTCTAACAGATGACACTCATACATTTGGCTACTTAAGGGTTTAGATAATGATCAGTTTTAAGCACACTTTACCTTTTGAATTAGAAGTGATTTCTAAAGATTATACATGGGCCAGGGATTTAGTTCAGCGACTAAAGCACTTGCCTGGTAAATGTGAGGTCATGAGTTCGGTCCCTGGTACCAAAAAAAAAATTATAAATGATTAAGTATTGTAAAAGAGAGTATTTTGAAATATTCTCTTTCTCTTCCTATAACCAACTCACACACAGTCATCCTTTCCTTTAGGTTCTACCCCAGGTCTGTTCTTATCCCTCAGGAAACCTAGAGATCAAGTGTCTGACACTCTGCGGTAGGGTGGGGTGCTTTGTTCACTTGGAAAACAAAGAATAAGAAAACATATAGTGAGCTGTGGAATTCCAGTAAACAAATGAAAAGGCTATGAGATTATTGGAAACAAACCATGTCCAACAAGGGTAATAGCATTTGCAAACACATTACAGAATTGGGTCTAAGAGTCAACACTGTGCGATATTAGAAAGTGGTTGGAGTGTCTCATGACATCTTATAAAACGAGTTCAAATTGGTTTAGAGGGGAAAAGAATCACAGATTTTTAATGGATTAATAACAATCAGATGCAGCCAAACAAATAGTGGTGATCAGTAGCACTGTGTCTGGGTGAGCAGAGTAGCTGGTTGAGTCACAGGATTTAGCATTTGCTGTAGTCTTGTTGGACGCTTTTATTTGCCTGTGAGACAGCAATGGGTAGGAGAATGCTATTATTTTTTATCTGTGGATAAAAATGCAGGTCCTAAAGAGGATGTGGAGGATCCCAGTGAGGATTCTAGACACAGGCCCCAGTGCCCTCACTGGAAATCAACCATGGAGAATGGAAATTAATAAAGCAGAGTGGTGGAAGAATGCAGCACTGCTGAGGAAGGGTGATAATTCGGAACTTTTCAAAAAAAATCCCAAAATATCATCATTGTTTAAGTTGGCCCAGCCTAAGTACATACACTATGATGGGTTGCTCAGAAGCCCCATCCAGTCCACTGTGAGTCCTTAATAAATTGAAGTGGGTCTATAGTGTTACAGACCTCATTTCTTTCTCACTAGAGTCAAGCTGCTGAAATCCGTCTCTCTGTCTCTCTCTCTCACTCTCTCTGTCTCTCTCTCTCACACACACACACTGTGCATGAGTGGAACACATGCAAAGGCTCTCACATCTCTTGAATATTCAGCTTAAAATTTTTATTGAATACTGAAGGGAATAAAAAAAATGGTGAAGCCACTTGGTAAGCAATTTGGCAGTTTCTTTTAAAAGTTAAACATACACTTGTCATAGGATCCAGCAATTCCATTTCTAGGAATCTGCCCAACAGAAATGAAAACATATGTCCCCAGAAAGACACGAACATGAATGTTCATAGCAGCATTATTCATAGTAGCTCCACACTGAAAATTATCCAAGTGCCCGTCAACCAGCGAATCTGTTTAGCGGGATACTACTAGTAGTGAAAAGGAATGAACTATGGGTATATGCTACTACACAGATAAACCTCAAAAACATTATGCTAAGTGAAAGAAACAAGATGCAAAAGATTTTCTATTTCCAAATGAGATACCCAGAAAAGACAAATCTGCAGAGACAGAGAGCAGCCTATCAATGGTTACCTACAGCTGAGTGTGAGGCCTGGGGTTTTGAGCAAGTGGACACTAGAGAACATTTTGGGGTCATGGAAGGACTTGAAAATGAGAAGGTGGTCATGAATATATAACTCAATGCATTAATTAAAATTACAGAATGGCACATTTAAAATGTATGAAATTCTATGGATTAAAGCTGCTAAAGTTTTTAATTGAACATGGATCTCTATGTAGACTGAGTGAAATATCAGCTCCCCAGTGTACTTGTGGTGTGCCCTTGATCAGCCACTTCACTGTTTTGAACCTTTATTTCTGCATCTGTAAAATGGGAAGACACGTGCCTCAATGTGGTAAGAGATCGAGATCATCCCTATAAATTATCAGACTTGATCCCTGGCACAAAACAGGCACCTAGGAAGTGGCATTACTATTACTTGTCTCTAGTCAGTTTCCGAAATAATTTGTTGTATTAGTTATTTGCAAAGCATTAATCGCCCACCTATCTTACTTTTCTTGTTGCTGAGACAAAATACCCAACACCCACAAGTTAAGGAGGGAAAGGTTTATTTAGCTCACAGTTTGTAGAGGTTTTAGTCCATTATTGGCTGGCTGCAAGGTGAGATGGCATGGCAGATGGGCATCACAGAGGAGAAATGAGTCATGGTGGGCAGAATGTAGCAAAGCAAGCAAGGAACAAGGCAAGGCTCTTTCTGTCCTTTATATTTTACTCAGGCTACTGGAATTAGGGCAGTGCCAAACCAATCAGTGAACTGATTTAGTAATCACCCACCCTTAATCCTAGCATTGTGCCATCAATCAGTCACACATTCTTGATTCAGTCACCCCTGAAAAAGCCCCATTCTGTCTGCCTGAGGCTTTGAGGGGATATCTAGACACAAGCCATGACACTACCCTTTTTTAGTTTCTTTAGACTGTAAGTTAGATATGTGAAATACCATCTCTTGCCCCCTCTACCCATCAGTTTGACAAAGATTGAAAAAATTCAAGACTACCAATTTTTGTCAAGGATGTGAGCAGTTAGGGGGCTTTGCTTATTGTTAAGTTGAGACAGTGCTAATTTGGCAATGTCTATTAAAAATGAAGATGTGAGTACCCTGTGCCTGTGATTTTTGGTAGGGTATAGGTTGGTGGGAGAAGAGAATAGATCATTCTTTCATTTCCTTCTCATTAAACTAAGGGCCTAGACATTTATGAGAAGACCAGGAGCAGATGCAATGTTTTTTTGCCCCTTGGTTTTAAATCAAGACAAATAGCTGCCAGAGGTGAGAGATTAGCTCCATCCCAACTTTATCTCCACCTTCTCGGGGGCATCTACGGACACCCAGGAAAAACTTCATGTGGAGTATCTGTGTGCTGCATTAAAAGGTGTTTGCAGACTTTGGTCTTTTTCATCACCATGAGGCTTGTCCTTATCAGGTAGAGTGCTGCTGCTCCCAGGTCCCTGGGCAGCATCCCTGCCCTTTCCTTCTAGTACTCTGAAAATTCTCTTTCTTCTTTGGCCACCTCTGACATGGCTTCACTCCTGTTTTGTCTCAGTTCTGAAACCAGTCACAAGATCACAACCTATTTCTGTTGCCCCTCCCCTAATTTGTGGTGGGTGGTTTTATATTCACCCTGTAAGGATCATACAGTTGTCTCCATTACTGAGCATGAAATGAATGAATTTGTGAATGAATTTATAGATAAGTTCATATCAGTAGGCAGGATTTTTTTTAAAGAAGTGCTTAGTGTTGGTTCATCATTATGTATCAGTGGCCTTGGATGCTCTTGACTTTGCTTAATTGTCTATAATTGTATGTGTTTTTTTTTTCTGCTTAAATGATCATAGTTTGGGCAATGGGAGCTTCTTCTTCCTTTTTTCCTACCTCTAAACATCTTTGAGAGAGTCTTTATTTTTCTGCAATAATAGGATAAATCTTTGGGCTCACTTCTATGCTTACTGACCCAAACATAAAGTTAGTTATTATTCTAACATTCCTTTTTCTGGGGACTTCAGGATGTGGGAAATGTCTGTGATATTTGTTCAAACCATGTCTGAGACGGGGTGAAACAGAGACTACCTGTATTGTTAGGGATGGAAAAGAAAAATATTTTAAAACACATGAATTTATGATCATCTACCTCTTTGATTTTATAAAGTTGGTTGGAGTGTGAGAACTTATTAATATAATTAAAATAATTTTGTCACATTGCCATACTCTGTACTTAAATTACTATAGCCTGAAAGTTGGTGTCAGCCTTTAGTTTTTTCTTAAGCATTTTGGAATTGACCACTAAGCACATGCATCCAACAACGGGCTCACCTGTCAAGGTTCTTTGGATACCAACTTTTGGAAACAGAAAAAAAAAAAAAAAACCCTCCTGATCTCACTGTAAGGATACCATATTAATTATATAGTTACTGCCCTAAACTTAATGGCCTCATTATCCCATCATTTCTTTAGGCCAGGAATGTGGTATAGCTGTGTCTTCTGGCTCTGAACCTCACCAGCTGCCGTCAAGGTGTCATGGCGGCAGCAGTCAGCCCCACTGGAATGAGGAGGAATCTGCTTCCCAGCTCACCTGCTCAGTTACTCACTGGTTCTTTCCTGAGGCATCCATTCCTCATGAGCTGTTGCTAGAGGTGGCTCTTGGCTCCTTACCACAAGGACCCCTCTTGGCATGGGCAGCTGCCTTCA